>JAQQAE010000288.1:0-32997 GCA_029823295.1 Pseudamia nigra
GAGGAATTGGTGGCTGGGGAGAAGAAAATCTGGGTTTTGATGCTTTGGCTGCCGCCCCGATGACCTGGATAAGTGAAAGATGATGGATGGATATGGATGAATTCCATTTTCTAGGTACATTTTTACATGCTGTTTGACTGCAGAGCTTCAAGTTTTATTTATTCTGTAGTAAAGGGCATATGAAAGTCTTTTGTGTAAGTTACATGCCTGTGTTCTATTTTCTTTGCCCCCCATTTTGTCTAGCAGGTTTTTTTCCCCTGGCAGCCTCATCTCACACAATATTCAACAATTTACTGATATAGCCATGTGGCTGCCCAAAAATCAAATTTCCCACACCAGACCAACCATGTCCAATCACTGGACCTCCCACTGCAGACACAAACCACTGATAACAGCAGAAACAAAAGGGGGTAGTAAACACTGCTGATCAAGTTCATCTATTCCTCCCCTCAATAAGTTTTCCATGTGCGTTTTATTGTTATTCCTGTTCATTTTCTGCAACAAAGGCAGACTTTGCAAATGTCACTTTACATACTGTACTTCTGTAAAGTCCAGCTGTGAAGTACTCCTTGTTGAAAGGTTCATGTTCAAATAGCCTGTGGTAATAGCCAAGTCATGACTTCCTCTTTTGGGTTATTTGTTGTTATCATTCTTCAGTATAACCCATTATTCAAATGATAGATATAATACATGTGGTCAGAAAAAAAGGCTAATAACAGTTACATAGCAAAAGTGTAGGTACTTCATTGAAAGGCTACAGTACTGTATGTCTGTTGATAATTAAAAACCAGTCAACTCCAATCCAACTCTAGCCCCTCAATACAACACTAATTTTACAGTTTCTTAACAGTAGTTTCCAAATATAGATATGTAAGAAATGAATCACTAAATGATATTTTTGGGCTTGTTTTTCTTATTAGCTGGATTTTTTAAATTTCATTTTCTCAGTGAGTCTGTAAATTTTTTTTATCATTCTGTGAATAAATTTTTATTTTTTGGGATTGTTTTGTTTGTTTTTTCACCATGACAATCATTTGGTTCATTTTGGAAATTATTGCGTTCCATTTTTGTTCAGTTGGCTCATTTTGTTGATTATTTTGTCAATTTTTGTTCATTTTGTTGTTGATTTGGGGGACTATTTAGTTCCTTTTTGGTTCATTTTTCCTCATTGTTTTTTTCTTTACTTCATTCTTGTTTTTTTTTTTTTCCTGATGATTTGCAGAATAGGCTCAAAGTGGTTTATTCGTATTGACTAAGACACAGAAAATGAAGAGTTCTATGTTCAGATTTTCAGGAAAATCCAGAGATGTTTGACCAAAAATGTCCATCCGGTTTTAAAATGAAACCTAGAACTTTGCCCATTTGGCGCCTGTCATTGTCATTCACACAAGAAGCGGCAATAGGCTTCATCTTCATTTAACAAACGGAGAAATGCCTCCACCGCCTGGAAAAAGCAGGTCGACTGAGGCAGCTGTTCCACTAATGGCCACTAGATGGCGCTGTTAATTCTTCGCTGCCGTATTCAACAGGTCTCACGGTGTTCACACAGCCACAGCAGACTGACTATAACCTGGATGGATATGATTCATTCTGCCAGATCGTCCATCTAGTCTAGGTTTCTGTCGATTTATTTTGCAGCGTCTATTGTTTGTATCGCGAGAACTCAGTTTGATGGAGACTTCGGCGTCATTTCACGTCCTCGTGAGCTCCCCGGAGCTGGGTTTTTAAAGGCTAGAGGTGAATCTTCCGTCAAATTTGAACAAGTTTGACATAAGGGATGACAACTGATGAAGGTACACAATTAACGCTATTTATTTTTACAAGTTACATAAACATTTGACCTCCTCACTTTTTAATTTAGTCCTTTAAAAGTCCCATAAATTGCTGTTTCTTAAGTATGAATCCATAGCTGTGCAGTAGAAGTGATGCTCTTATGCAGTTCATCACTTAGCCTGATAAGAATGATTAATGAGATAAAAATTGGTAGCAATATCTCTTTAGAGGCTTTTAAAAGACTGAAAAATGAAATAAATATTTTTATTGTTCTTAGAATTATTTGTTTTTTAGGTAAGTTGATAAGGATCCAGCAAAGTAATCAGGAAAATGAAGGAAAATGACCAAAAAGCACTAGAATGAACAGAAATGAAGCAATAACAATTAAAAATGAACAAAACAATCCATTAAAATGACCAGAAATTAATAAACATCATGGAAAGAACATTAAATTAACAAAAACGGTATAAAATTATGTAGCAATGGCAAAAATTATATTGCGGATCGCCCTTGAAAAGTTCAACAGTTGAACACTACATTTTCATTATTCTGTTGAATGAATAAAAATCAAATTATTGATATGACTTTTCTGCTGGCTTTATGACATGGGCTGAACAAAATAATCCAAAAATTAGAAAAAAAATAAAGTGAACAAGGAACAAAAATGCACCAAAGTCATGAAGAAAATGAAGAAAAACGAACCAAATAATCAACAAAATAAAAAACCTAAACAAAACAATGAAAAATGAACAAAATAGTCAAGAAAATTAAGAAAAATTAGGAAAACAGCTGATGAACGTGAAAAAAATATTCAACAGTGACCAAAGATGAACCCGAAAATGAACAAAAATACCATAATTTAAGTAAATAGGGGTTTTGGAAAACAGAAAACTTACATATAGTTTTTAAATTACAAAGTAAAAAGTAGGGATAATCTATATTAACAACAAAACATGGAAAGAAGAGTGTGGATTAAAATGTTTTACTGCATGGGGACAAATACACTTGTTACTCATACTGAAATCTACACCTCTGCGTTAATGGCTTTTGCTCAGTTTTGGCTCTTGTTCCTAAACTGCAGTGGTATTAAGTGTTATCTTTGCGGAGGTGTGGCTACTGTCTTTGCCCCAGTTGTGTGCTGTCCTGCGGCAATTTGCTCTGTCTGCGCGTCAATCTTCTCACCCATGCGCCACCAGAGGATGTCGTTGTTCCGTCTGGTGTCATCATCCCTCACGATGAGCTGACCTGAAGCTGTGCCAAAGCAGGATCCGTCCCTCACTTTCCTCTGCAGAGAGAGAGAGAGAGAGAGAGAGAGAGCGAGTCGGCAGGGGGAGTGGGACTCGCTATAAGGACACAAGCAACTCTTAAATCCAGCCGTTCTTCTGTTTTTACGCAGGAGATTTGAAGAAACAAACAACAAATCAGTAGGAGCTGTGATTTGTGCGATAGAGGACAAATAATCTACCGTCTCCAGCTTTTATCATCATTTCAGTTTTTCAGGTACAGTGACTTTTATAGCTGGATAGTTCACAAAACCCATGTGCATGTGGCGGGACTGATTGATATTCTTATTTATCTGATCATTTGAATCTGATTTATGTTTCTGTGACTGTGTTAAAATGGACTCCTGTCATCATTAAACTTTGCAGCGTTCCCTCTGTTTCCCAGCGGCGGACACACTCGGGGATCCTACCATGAGAAGGGCTGTGGATGTTATGCTCACTGTGTTTCTCACCGTGTCCTTGTGCCAAAGCGCGCACGGCGGCTACGGGATGAGCCTGTTCGCGGCGCAGACGTCTCCGCCGGACCCCTGTTACGACGAGCACGGCAACCCGCGGCGCTGCATCCCGGACTTCGTTAACTCAGCCTTTGGAAAGGAGGTGAAGGTCTCCAGCACCTGCGGGAAAACGGCCAGTCGCTACTGCGTGGTGACGTCGGCGGAGAAAGGAGACCAGGAGAGGACCAGGAACTGTCACACCTGCGACGCATCGGACCCCAAGAAGTACCATCCTCCAGCGTACCTGACGGACCTCAACAACCCGCACAACCTCACCTGCTGGCAGTCCGAGAACTTCATCCAGTATCCGCAAAATGTCACCCTCACTCTGTCCCTGGGCAAGAAGTTTGAGGTCACTTACGTGAGTCTGCAGTTCTGCTCCCCTCGACCTGAATCTATGGCTATTTACAAGTCCATGGACTACGGGAAAACATGGGTACCCTTTCAGTTTTACTCAACCCAGTGTAGGAAGATGTACAACAAACCCAACAGAGCCGTGATCACGAAGCAGAACGAGCAAGAGGCCGTGTGCACTGACTCCCACACCGACATGTACCCTCTGACCGGCGGCCTCATCGCCTTCAGCACGCTGGACGGCAGACCATCCGCGCACGACTTCGACAACTCGCCGGTGCTGCAGGACTGGGTGACAGCCACCGACATTAAAGTGATCTTCAGCCGGTTGCACACTTTCGGTGATGAGAATGAGGATGACTCGGAGCTGGCCCGGGACTCGTACTTTTACGCAGTGTCAGATCTGCAGGTCGGAGGGAGATGCAAATGCAACGGGCACGCATCGCGGTGCGTAAAGGACCGGGATGGGAGTCTGGTGTGTGAGTGCAAGCACAACACCGCCGGGCCAGAGTGCGACAGGTGCAAACCTTTCCACTATGACAGACCGTGGCAGAGAGCCACAGCCCGGGAGGCCAACGAGTGTGTGGGTAAGTCCATCCACAGTGCGCGGCTTTTGCTGCGAGACTAGTGTTGGGAACAACAGAGATTCTGAATTTACCATAAAATAATACATAATGAAGCGAAGATAAGAAAAAAGTTTGGAATACGACTGCGCAAAATTCTGTACAGGCCTAGAAATGATAACAACACTAATATCTTTTTTTGCTTCTGATAATTAAAGTCTTTGAACGAACCACAGCCGCAAACCACAAAGTTGCATTTTTTTCCCCTAAATTGTGCCGCACATTCGCAAACATAAAATGCACACGCAACACGAATACGCAATTTGAAAGTTGATTTAATGTCGCGGGGCCGTAACGAAGGCTTTTAAACCACCTCAAACCGCCGCTGCTTCCACTCATCCACAGGAAACATTTCTCACTGCTCCACTTCACCGCTGCAATAAAGCAAACCCTTTAAATGCATCTGCAGAATCCTTCCGCTGATAAATGGACACAGACTCTTATCACCACCTAATTATTCACAACAAAACGATATATCAAAAGCAGCAATGCATAAATTTGTTTTACTTTTTTTTTAAAATGTAACAGTTTCTTACACATTATAAAATTTCATCAGCTATCAGTACCCATTGTAAATATCAAATAATGCAAATTGTCTAGTGACACTGTATTAATTACAGACTTTAAAATGACATGAAATAACCAGTGTGAATGTATTCAGTTTACACATTTTCTTAATGAATTTCAAATTATTTTTAAACACTGGTGATTAAGCCTTGACTAAAAAAGTCCTAAATGACTAAAAAAGATAATGTTTGTCATTTAAAGATATTATGCTAAAAAGAAAGTATTTGTCAGAGAATAGATATGTGCTCCTGTTTTTGTGTCAGGTGTTTGATCAGCTGTTGGACAATCCAACTGTTTGAATTTTCTTTTTTTTTTGTTACAGCTTGGCTTAGACATGTGCCTGTGGATTATACTTCCTGCAGAATCCAGAAACATGATCAAAATTATATCCATTTAGATTCTGCAGCTGAGATACACTGTTGCCACATTCTGGTCTTGTGCGTGATAGGGTTTTTAAATCTTACAAGCTGCATTTAGTGTTGGGCCTGGTGTGACATTTGGCTTTGAATCATTTGCCATTTTTTACTTTTTGTTTTAAATTTGTTTTATTTTAATTATTGGGCAATGGGTGTTTGGAGAAAAACATGCAAATGGAGAAGGAGTTGCAGACTGTGCAGCTCGAACTGATAAGGAGATGCAAAGTGAGGAGAATCAGAATGAGGACCACTAGTGAAACAGAAGGAGAGGTGAAAAGATGAGGACAGAAATTGACAGTGAGACCTCTGCACCATTCAGAAAGACAGTTGATGTGCAGTAAAACAAACCATTTCAAAGCCTCATATTTTCCTCTGTGTAGGGAAAGAGGCTTGGTGTTGTTTGACAGTCACAGCACATGTCACATACTTTGACACGTAGCAGCTGTTTAAAAGGGTTTTGTTTGCTGGCGTCCGTTTCTTCAGAGACATTCTTGTGAGCATGCTGTTAAATCAACATACTGCTTTGTGTATGTACAGTTTTGCTGCTGCTGTGTGAATCTGGAGAAAGTAATGATGTGTGAAAGAAAAACGCATCATGGCAGAAGCTGTTGATACAAGCCTGACGGCTGGTAAACAGGACTCTTCATCTTTTTTGTTATTAGTGATTAATCCACTATTTATTTTCATTATTATTTACTCTGTGAAAGTTTTAAAAAATGTTTCTTCTGTAGACACTTTTTTTCACATGTTCACAGTGGGGTTTTTTCACCCAGCACCTCTTGTAAAAGAACAGAGACACAAAATATGGTTAAATTGGTCAAATGATCACATTCAAGGGGCAAATGTTTGTAATTTTCTCCAAATCAATGAAAGGATTTATTAGTTATCAAATAATTGATGAGATGATTAGTTGTGCAGCTTTTTCTCATTTTTATTTAAAAGTGAAAACAATAAGTCATTTAAAATCATACTTTATACAAAAAAGTTAAATTGTGTCTACAGCATTCTTAGGTTCAGCTTTTACGAGCCTAAATTAAACAGACAAAATTAATATTTTCAAAAAATTTTACATATTTCTTTAGACACAATAAAAAGCTATCTGTACAATGAAAAATAAGCTGAATCACTAATAAAATGGGTTGATAATAATCTTAGTATTCAGCTGAATGCGCGTACAGTAACCAGTCCTTCAGCCTCAGAAAAGTTCATAAATATATAGCTGCATACATGTGTAGAAAGTTTACAAGCTAAATAACTTTACAGTATCACACTGTCATGTACCATTATGACAGAAAGTGTCCCCAAGTGTTTCTATGAGCAAATAAACAGGAGACAACAAAAGCTCTCAGGTAATGTCTGCCAAAACTAATTTCCCACCAAAGGTAAAAAAAAAAAAAATCTTCAAAGTATGTTCGGAGAGGCACGGTCCTCCGTTTGTCTTCTGAAGTGCACTTTACTGATTACATCGATCAGCATCTTTAAGTACTCCTGAGTGTGCAATTTGATCCATTTCAGATATTGATTCTTTACAGTGAAGGGAAAAAACTAAAAATGCCGTTAATGTGATAGCCAGCACTAAGGCACAACAGAAACCTGCTTCAGTTTGACTCACTGCTCAGTTCAGCGCACAGTAAAAGTAGCTGTTTTACTGTCCTGAGAAAAAAGATCGCTTGCCCAAATGCGCCGCTGCAGAAAATGCAGTCAACAAAATTCCTAAGGAAAAGTGACGTGTTTCTGCTGATTACTGCATAATGTGAAAAAAAGTCCCAAACTTAATGACATTTTTCCTGAGCCCAGTTACTCTGTTTTTTAGGTTTGTGCAGTTGACTGAACATTTTGGGTAAATAGAAGGGGTGACATTTTGTTGAATAATTCAGGGAGATTAAAAAGACAGCTTAAAGGCATACAGAATGAGGTTACTTGGATTGTAAAGAAAAGCAAGGATCGAGGGAGGGGCAGGAGATGAAGCAGGATGACAATAATGAAAATGAAAGACATGGACCTAAGGGGGGGGGGGGGTACGATGAGGAAAATGTGTGAGAAGTGGCACCATCTTTGCAAAGACTCACAGGGATAAGCTTTTGCTCTTACACTTAGAATTCCAGCATGAGTGCCTTTTTTGAGACTATCCTGAGTTTTTATCTTACGTCTTCCCAAACTAACGTGAATACTCCTTTATCTCAGTCTACAGAGTATTACACTGCGACACACTGGATGATCTGGATAATTTGATCAAACATATTGCATGTCTTGCTTCCAAATTACCGCTTACATTACATTTTGCTTAAATGTCCCCGGGTGCTGTTTGTAAGTGTTTAACTGACAGGAGCAAGCATGCAAGACAGAAGAGCTGACACAGATTTGGTGAAAATAAAGCTTACAGCAACAGCCTAATATAGAACACAAATGCCTGTTGCAAAGTGAGGCTGTGTTTCCACTTTAAAATTAAAGTTCTGCTCAGACTTAACTTTATTCTCTGTTTCAGAGGAGCATTTTTATTCTTCTTCTTTCATTCATGAGAAACTGTAGTAAAGTTTGACTTTACAAAATTTACAGCTGTTGAAGCAATTTCACATTTCTGTAGTTTTCATATACTTTTAAAAAATGGCTGAATGGTGTAAAAATATACATGTTTAATATAGCAATGTGGGCAGGATGGTGATGGTTAGCCCCTTCACCTCACAGAAAGAAGGTCCTGGGTTTGAACCCAAAGTTTGCATGCACGTGGGTTTCCTCTGGTTTCCATCCATATAGGTTGACTCTAAATTGCCCATAGGTATGAATGTGTGTAGATGGTTGTGTATTTGTCAGCTCTGTGATAAACTGGCGACTTGTCCAGTGCGTACCCTGCTTTCACTCTGAGTCAGCTAGCATAAACTCCATTAATGTCCTGATTACCTTTCAGCACAATTAATTCATCACAAAATTTGTTCGTCACATTGTATCTTTCGCTGCATCTTTCCCGTGACGCAGGCTGATCCCAGGTGTTTTCAAGCAGGTAAAGGGAGGGTAGATATGTGATTGACAGCTGTAGCAATCACTGCTATGACTTTCTCTTAATGTCATGGCTCAACACAGAAACTTGAAAAATAGCTTCTCTTTTTGTTTTGTATTTTGTGTTTCTGTTTTGTGAGACCTGAGACAGCATCACGGTCATAATTTTTTATATTTAGTCTTTTGATTTGGACTGAGAGGAGAGAGCTGTAGAAGGATGGTGTGCATTTCCAAATACTTGGCTTCTGCTTACTTGCAGCAGTCAACATATTGCAACACATGTCAGATTATAACGATGACAGCACTCAGAGAACACAAACCTCTAGCAAGACAGCACGGCTGCAGGTTCTCAGACAGACACCAGATGGAGGTGTTTAGTCAGTTACACTAATACAAGTAAACAGGACAGGTAACCTTTAAAAAAAATCTCACATCCACATTGTGATCCAGATCATCACCGATGTCTAAAAATCTGGTCTATTTCCAACATTCTCTGAATATGTTATCAAAATCTCCTTATTATTTTTGGGATAAAGTTGCAAACAAACCAACACTGGCAAAAATCTTAACCTCCTTTGTGGTGTTTTTTTTTTGTAATAATCATTTGCATGCACTGATAGTCACAATACATGTTGTAGTTCTTGGTAAAGAGTAGTCTTCGAAACAGTCTGACTGTTAAGTTATAATTGTGTAAATATGGGTGAGATTGCACAGTTTCTACCTGGACCTACAGTAGGTTGTCTATGAAAATGCCATCCATACTCGACAATAAAGATGTTCCACAGACTTTTCCTTAAATTCCTGCAAACCGTCATCATTGTTTTCTAGCTTTGAGACAACTTAAGGTTCTTGTTAATGTTTGAACAGCTCACCATGTGCCGATATCAGCTGGCATTCTTCATCTTCAAAGGCGCCGTCACGATGCGTAGTTAGTCCTGGCAAACAAAACTGGGAATAAACTGACGGAGTACTTTTGCACTTTGCACTATTATTCCTCACCTTCACTGCTCTACTCAGCACTCACTGATTTTCCTCTGACACGCACACACCTGTAGTCATGCACACGCAATCACAGTTTTCTTCAGTTCTTTAGCTGGTCATTCAAACAGGGAGCAATGGGGGGACAAAGGGGGGGGGTAGTCTCTGTCTAGCTTCAAGAATATCTTTCCCTCACCCTTTATCCGTGTTTACAGCTCATTTTGTAAACCGCTGCAAAAATAAGTCGGTCATGATCCAGACGGTGGTCCAGAAGGCTGCGTTTCACATTGTCAGATCTTTTATATCTTTCAAACAGACAGAAACATTGAGTGTTGAGCCAGAATATATACTGTAAGCAAGAGACACAGTACTGTCTATCAAGTTTTGTAACCAAACACCATGAATGACAACTAGAAAAGACACGCAACATTAAATATAAAAGTTGAAATATTCTGCTGTCCAGGAAATTAGTAGTTGATTTTAAAAGTCAGTATAAATAATTCCACAGGTTTCAGCCTTGGTCACTAGCTGCTCAGTGCTGGCCCGGAACAGGATTTATAATACATCAATAAAGAGGCAAATGTTCTGTAAGTGAAACTGTGTAAAACACACTACATATATTCCTCAGTGTTAAAATCTGTCTTGATTTTACTCCAAATGTGCACTGCCTATTGATGTCTACTAAGGAAAGGCCCTGTGGTTATTTTCAAAATTGAAACTTTACAGAGAGCAGACGACATGCTGACTGGTGACAGGTACCTTTTTTTGTTCTTTGTTCCTTGGACTGTCTTTCTACTTTTGAACAAACCTTGAGACCCTGCTGTGGTGCTCAGCCTGAAAACTCTGACTGACTCTAGAGGAATATGCAGTATTAATAGAATAATAATAATCATATAATCCCTGGGGTGAATTTATTTGAACTTGAGCTTAAATGAAAGCAATAGAAATCACAAATAATGCAGATACTGTTGGGTAGGTTGAAGTTTAGAGGATCTTGAAGCTATTAATGTCAGCATTTGGCAGGAGTTCTTTTTGACTGGAATCTTGGAGCTAGTTGTTGCTTGTCATTATGCCTGTTCAGAAGCAATTCAATGTTGATGGAATTCCAACTTTGCACAGAAAATATGTGTTGACAGGCCAGATGATGAGCGTAATTGAGTTTATATCAAAATGTCTGTGGATCTATGGATCAAAACCGCCAGGCGACACACAGTTTTAATTAGGACATGTGCGTCTCTGTTCATGTTAAGCTGCCACCCTTCATAAGACATCTGCAACTGGGTTTTACTATCTGCATGTTGTCTGGTATTAGTCTCAGGTGGGAAAAGATCATTTTCATTACAATTCACTTTTCAAGCCTTTGACAAAGCTCAGGTCACACTGCTCGGGGTGATGGAATGTGTTCAGTTGTCAGAAAAGACAAAAATCCATTCTGAAATTTCACAGCCTGAGTGTCTGTTGTTGCATTCAGGGTCCTTTGGGCAAAGTGAACATTTCTGCGGCCGTGGTTTTGTTTCATTGCTTTGGCTACAACACATAATGCAACACAGATCCCGCTCACAGTGTGAGTCCAGATTTTTGGCCAGCATGCCGCATGTGTGAGTGTGTGCATGCGAGTTTCTGTGCACGTGCTTGTGCCAGAAATGGAACCTCGACCTTGTTTTTGAGAAACGTTTTGGTAAGAAGCCATATTGCCTCTGAAGGAAAGCCATATTGCATTACTCTTTTGGCTTCTGGCCTGCGCTTACTTCCTCTTGTCACCCTCACTCGTGCTTGAACTCTCTGTGGCTGGTTTATTACAGTGTCCATCCAAGCCAGATGAGGGTTGTACTTATTATTAATACAGGTTCATCTTTCTACTTCTTATGATGAGAACTATCACTGCTACATATAAGTCATAAAAATGTACCTTCTCTGTTTCTGAAATGTGTGGTGCACCAACAGCAGGTCATAATTGATTCATCTGATACGATCCAAGCAAATCTTTCCTCTTCTTTCTCTCAAACACAGTGCTCCTCTTACTCAATTTTAGCAGCACTTCACTTAAGATATTAGCCTCCACTTCTGTACTCTGTGCCTGCACTGTCCTACTACATTGCACTATGCACCACATTTCAAAGAGGGAGACCTGTATGTACTGTGCACTAAGGATTTTCAGCAATCCAATTCATCTTTTCAAAACTACAGACATGAAGTGCACCTTTTCTTTACTGTGGTGGCAGCTGTTCCTCTATTTTCTTTGGAGAGTGTGGCATTTGACAGTGCAGAGAGCTCAGTCATAGCTGGTAGCCCTAGGAGCAAAATGTTAAATGCATTACAAATTTACCGAAACAGCAATCAAACATGACTAGATTGGCTCTCAAACAGCTGCTCAAGTGCAGAAAAGAAAAAAAAGGTGTTAGAAGTACATGGGCACCTCTAATAATTTCACTCACTTACACACGCTTTCGTAAAGTATACACACACACACACACACACACACGAGTCTGCAGATTGCCACTCATGTTTCATTCCCCCAGCGACAAGATATGCGCTCAATGGAGTCTCTGTTGATACCTGTCTGTGTCACTTGGCAGTTACCTGTTTATATTTGTGTGTGCATTCTTTTATGTGAGTGTTTCCATGTGTGTTTCTACTCTGCCAGTAGGTAGGTAGGGCATTTTACAGTGTATTTGACTCTGCTGTTCAATGTGTGTGAGAGGGAGAAAGAGAGATTGTGCAAGACTATGAGTGCGTCTTTTAATCTGCGTTGTCTGCCAGTGGGTGTTTATGCAAACAGTAATTCTGTCCAGGATGTGAGGAGCTATTCAGCCCCGGGGAAAAGTCTGTTAATGAATTAATTGATGACTTGATGCCGTAGTGAAAGCTTGTCTTAGCTGATTCAGGATCTCAGCATGCGATGGGTTTGGCATGAACTTCAGGATGAGTAGGTTTGTGTGAAACAGACTGTGCAGGAGGGCAAGGGTGTGTGTGTGTGTGTGTGTGTGTGTGATGGAAAGGTTGGGTTCTGTCAGATGCCAGATAATTAAGGGTAATTAAAGCCCACGCCAGATAACATCAGTGTTTGCACATTTGATACAAGACACTCCAGTGCTTCACTCATCAGCCTGCCTGTCTCTGACATTTACACCACAGAATTACATTGAGGTGACAAAGCCTAAACAGGCGAGACGCAGTCTGTTCATTTAAATTAACAAATCAAGTGACAGTATACATAAGTGACATACTGATTTATTTATTAATTATATACTAGTCTGCCCAGTGAAAATATTGTTCAGCTTTGCATTGACTACAGTATATGACTTGCAGTAAATGAACAAATTTAACAGTTGCCATGAAATTGGCACTAATGCAGCTTTCCCACTCAAAGTAGTTCTTCATCACCACATGGTTAAGAGTGGCTCCACTTGTTCTAAGATCTGCATGTTGCTTTTCCACAACCAACGTAGGTCCCATCCAGCAAAATAAAGAGATTGCGACGTTACTTCACTGCAGTACAAGCAATACAGCAATGGTCATACAGGAAACATACAACTAGGCATCATAACCCAAGAAACAGGGAGAATAGTTGTTCAGACTTAAAATGTGTAGTTGATGTATCAATATAGAGCTTGCTTGAAAACCTGTTTCAGTGATTTCCCACTATTTTAGTTTCATATTCCATGGTGCAACATGATGATGCATATATGTACAGATGCAGAGGGAAATCTGAATCAACCAGTCAGTGGTCTTGCTTTGGCTCATTTGGGAGCACAACAAAAGCAGGGACAAAAAAATGTTCCCCCATTGTGTTGCTTGGTACTGGGTCTGATGCAGGGAGACAAAAGCAGTGCCGAGGTGATCCCAACCAGGGGCGTAATTAATCTGAACAGAAACTGACATTAGCAGGTTTTCTTTCTCTTGGCCACATGGTGTGTAGATATGGCCCATGTATCCAGAGTGCCATTTCTTTTGCCAATTATTCATGTGATGAATATAAATATATAGTGCTTGTATTTAAAATGTTTTCTTCTTATTCAGTCTTTTTATTCTGGCTGTCAATGTTGATGATTTGTTGGTTACCACAGCATATATGTGCTTTGGCTGCACAATACAGAACAATCCCCTTTGGTTCAGGACTTATCCCGACAATAAGTGTTTGGGGAGATCAAATGTTGTCACACACTACAGGTGAATGTCAGTTTGCACTTTTGTTCTTCAGCTGGAAAATCTTTTTAAAATAATACTCCTGGAAAGAAAGTGAGAACACATACAAGATCTGGCGACCAGCGCTACCGCTTCATTTCTTTTAGCCACATGGCCTACGTGATGTCACTTATATTCTCACACTCATCATGTCTGAAACACTGTAGGTACAATCCTGATTCATTGCCATCATAGACATTGCTGAGTAGTCTCACTTGTTAACAAGAGCCCATAAAAGGATGAGTAAACAGTTTAGTAAAACAGTCTTGTGTTGCAAATGGCTTCGTATATGTACATGTGATGATGTGTACTTAGGCAGTGGACGTAAACCTCAGAAGAGTTAAGAAGTGGTGAGTTTGTGTGTGCATAAGTGAGACCTGATCCTGAAGCTGTGGCCAGCAGTGCTGTCGTGGATCAGAGCAGATGACCTCAGCACCTCCATGTGGCAGCAAGCTACTACAGTTACCAAGAGGAGGGCAAGAGTTTTTAGCCAAAGCAAATACATATTGTGGACTGGTGGTAAGCACAGGGAGCAAAACGGGAAAAGAAAAAGAGAAAGTGACTTTGAGAAAAGAAATAAAAGTCCTTCAGCTGTGCCCTTGGCTGTGTACTCAATTAGACAAAATGTAAAATCTGTGCAAGCTGCATTCCTACAAGTACCTCAAGGTAAAAGAAACACATCTCAACAAGCGCTGAAGCTGGTGCAACATGTGTTGTTACATTATGCTTCAATTATCCAAGTCTGTTCACACTTAAAAATGAAAGCCTTGGCTCGGATCGTTACAGCTCCCCTCCAGAACCTCTTTGTAGCTGATAAGCCTGTAACAGCATCAACAACAACAATAAAAAACAGATCCATGCCTAGGCGAGCAGGAGAGAAATAAAGGAGGTTGAGGCTTTTGTATTTGCACCAGCTCAGTGTCTGATTCAAGGTGAAAGTTCTGGCAAAACTTCTCTGGCAACAGTTGCACTACTTGCCGACGGGACCACCTAGCATGAGTATGAGCACATGGAGCCTGAAGCAGGGGTCCTTATACACTCACAGTTATAAATGATTAATGGTTGGATGAAGTTACACCCACAAAACAGCAGCCTGTTGTGCAGATCAGAGCGCCCCCCGCTGTTTCTGTAACACGCCGCTGTCGTCATCTGGGTGAACTGCAACCAGCTGTACAGTCCACTGAGGCACTAGTGTCTGAGCTGGTTAATGAGGTTGTAAATAAAGACTATAGATGAGGTTGGTACTTTGTTTTGTTTTAAATTACATTGACAACAGGAATTAATTCTACATATTTTCACCTATTTTTTCTTGGATCCCTGAAGTACTCTCCCTCTCTGCATCTCTGTATAACACACACCTACACGGCAGATGGTGAGAGTACCTGTGACAGATCAGGCTTAGTCAAACAATTTTATTTTCTGTCAAACAAACACACACCGCAAGGCAAAAATATGCCCTGAAATTCCTTAGTGTGTGTTTGATGACGAACAGCTGAGGGTAATTTATTGGTAATATCTTTGTCTTTCCCATATAAGTCATCGCACAAGTTGTGTGTGTGTGTGGGGAGAGGGGGAGTAGGTGTGTGTGTGTGTGTGTGTGTGGGGGCGGAGGGGTGTGTGTGTGGCAGGTCACCAGAGGTTTGTAACACCCGGTTGTCATGGATGCCTTCAAGCCTTCAGCTCTGTGTGTGTGTGTGTGTGTGTTGAGTGTGTGTGGTCTTGTGATTGTCTATACAACCAACAGTAATACAGGCAGCCAGAGGCAAACGTCCACTTTCTTATCTTTGTTTCCAAGGCCAGCTGCCTGCTGGACCAAATAAAGCAGCAGGTTGACACGCTTGCACAAAGACATATCAGTCAGCAGAGGTCAGCAAAAAGTAGACAGATTTACAATAATGTGGAGTAAAAGATACTTAGCAGTGCATTTTCTCAGTTTATTGGGTTATTTTAAATAAGCAAAAAAGAAGGATTCATTACTAGATAGAATATAGTAGTGTTGTCATATTGCTGATAGTGACTTGATCCACAGTTATAGTAGTTAGGATGACATTTTCTAATATGTGTCATTGTTTGGTCGCCTGATGTGGAATGCAGACTCTTGGAGGGTACTTAGAGGAAAGTTTGCGAGGTCATCTCAATTTGCAAGGGGTAAGCCCAGGTTAATCCATCACTCATTAGCTCTCACAGATAAGACAGTGGGTGAGGGGCTTTGAGTCCATACTTTCTCTGTCTTTGCCTTCCTATCTCATTGTGGACAGGGACACACAATGTACTTGTGGTAAACTGATGAATAGCTTATTTATCAGGCTAATTAGTTTCATTATTATTCATTATTTGATGCAGATAGATGTTTCAGTTTGACCATTAGTGTTGCTAAGTGCATTAAAACTTTTCTTTATTCACTGCTTTCCATTTTGCGAAGTTTATTTTTTCGGTTAACTAAAGACATTCTTATTCAGCTGATACATCTGGATTTAAAATGATCCAGTCCCAAAAGTGTGAAGGATCTGTCTACTTAAGCAAAGAGAGACAGTGCAGAAAAAATACTGTTAAAATGTTCCTTTAAGCCTTACATACTATGGTCAGAATGTCCGGTCACTTTAACGTACAGGTTCAGATGGAAAAGCACAAATTTTGAAGCTGTTCCAGGTCAAATTTGACAGAATTGGAAATGCTCTCTAGATTTGAATTTCAATAAAATACAAATATCTTTCAATATCTTTTTGTTTTTATGTTTTACTTAAAACATAGTACATCATATCGTGTGATCATAGATGCTTTTTCTGCAGAAACAAGTTGTGCAAAAGCAGAAAAACACACTTTCCCTGCTCTATGAAAAGTTCAATCAGGATTGACCACTTATTTATTATTGACTAATATTATATTTTACAATTTGAATAGATATGTGGTTACAAATTTTGATATAGATATTTGGTATAGACCTGGACAACTGAAGGTAGGAATGTGTGTAAAGGATATGTTCAACAATATTTTATCTTATATGTAGCTGTCTAAATGAGCAGAAACAACTAAACCTGTGGAGATGGACTCATTAATTAGTGCCATTTTGCAAACTATTGGTAGTGGCAGAACTATTACGGAAAATTATAAATTAAAGAATAAAAACTTAATACAGTTAGCTTGAGCTTCAGTCCTCCTTTGCTTAGGTATTCAGTAATTAAACTTAGATGTCTAGTTCAGCAGTTATCTAACTTCCAATCAGTTTTAAAAGTTCCAAGTTACTATATCACTTGACCACTACGGTGTTTCTCACCTCTCTCTGGCACTAAAGAGAAAATGAGCATGCATCTGAACAGTTCACTTTCCCCTTTCCCCAACACTTTTCCTTGTTTCTTAACCCCTTTCTTTCACCGGCTCGTCTCCCTCTGGGACAGTACAGACAATTAATTAGGCTCGGTGTGTGAATAAAAGCAAAGAGAAGCTCAGAAAGCACTGGTGTCAGCTGATTTAGCTGCTTTAAAGGAGGGTCATTATAGAGACAGAGGGGAAAGAATGAAAGACTATAGGGTCAGCTTGAGCAGAGTGAGGGATGGTGGGTATGAGTAAAAGAGAAGAGGCAGAGGGATAAAAAGAGAAGAAGCTCTTTACTCAGCATAGGTGCTATTTAAATGCTTCCACTGCTGCTGGGTCTGAGATGAGCCAGCCTCTGTGGTGGTACTGTGATATAGTATATGCTTGTGTGTGTGTGTGTGTTACAGGGGCTTCTCAGCAGCTGCAGGGACCCCCTCCTCCAGTTGAATAAGTCATCAGGTTCCCTCATGTGTCCCTTCTCTGCTTCTAATAACAAAAGGTCCATATCACTGTGGATGACAAAGCAAACAAATGGGCCTAATTACGGGGATAGATAAGGAAATTATAAGGAAATTGAGTCATTAATGGTAATATTTGTGTTATGAGATGAGAGTTTGTGGAAAAAATTCATTTCCAAAAGGGGCCCCTCTATGTTTTCTCTGAAGCTAAGACCTGGACCTTTACAACGCTGGGAGAAAAACTTGGCCTCAGTCTTGTTCGTTCTATCTATCTTTTGCGTTCTAACCCCATGAGACACAAGCCGCTATTGAAATGATTATGTACCAGGTCTCCATGGATATCCAGATGTCCACTGATAAAAAGAACCTGGAGAATTCATTTCACTTAGCCCCCTTCTGCATTTTGGAGCTCCACTCCCTCATTTTGTTATATTTCTCTTTTTCTATTTTTTTTCTGGGCAGGCCAGACAGGTTGTTGGAGACAGATGAAAGTTTGGATGGTGTATGAGGGATAAGCATTGGGAGATGCGTCCACTGTATCCTAAGGTCTCTGAGGAAGAGAGTGGGTGAAAAGAGGAGTAGATGTATGGAGCTCAGCCAGAGGTTGTTGTGAAGGTCTGAAAAGTCTGTTCCTCCTCCGCCGTCTGTTTCCTGTGGTTTGTCAGTGTGCTATGAGAAGATCAACAGTAGCAAACATGCACTGACCTTAATTATTGCTGGCGTTGTACAATTTTCTTTTTAAAACACAGCTTAAAACTTTATGGAAGGACACCCCAGTCAAATTAGATTCATTTCCATTTTAAAATGTTCAACTTTACAGCAGAAATAAACACATTTACTGTACATAGAAGAGTTTTGCTCTGTATAATTTATTCCTACCTCTGTGACCACTGTACGGGGTGATTTTTTTAATGACTTGGCCATTTAGATGATGCAGACACTTATGCTTGTGCATAATTAAGAGCCTAGCCCAGTTTAGACTAATTAAAGGACTGCAAAAAACTATGGGCGATGTTTTCCCTCTTTTATGTAGAAGTCTATGCTTATTTTCTGTTCTTGTGGGATGTGAAAATCTGAAACACAACATACTGCAGGTCATTGACACTAAACGTTTTAACCGCTTCAACCCCAGAATAGTAAACATATATTGTGCCTCACCTAGCGCTGCTTAATTACAATTTTAATTGCAATATTAGCTTGTGAAAGAAAAAAAATTGCAAAAGGAATATATGGTCGCGGTGTAAAGTTTTTACAGCCGGGCTATATGTCCAACAATATTCTCATGCTGAAAATTTTCACTTCAACCAATGTTAAGTTTAAAGGCTCAGCACATAAGTGAACAAAACAACATATAAAACAACAAAAAGATGTGAATGACACACAAATGCAAATGAGGCACCAAAAGATAATATGATGAATTGCATAAAATTAGTTTCTTATCATTATAGAAACTAAAGAAAGATGTCAGGATAAATCATCTTTAAATATCATGGTGTTAAAAATATACAGTGAATCTCAATAACAATAACTGTTAATTTACTGCCTAGCTCTAATTCCATTTACAGTCAATACCATTTACTATTTAAATTAAATAAAAAATGTTTTATTTATCTATCTTCAATGCTTTACAAGACTTAATTTTGCAGTCAGGTGATTTTAATCCAGCCGAAAACAGACAGTGATCATCCCGTCACTGTTGAGGCTGTGCTCTTTGCCACTGTTTCATCCAGGACAGCACATAAGAAAAGAAATTGCCTCCTTTTTAAAACAGACAGTATTAGGTTTCTACGAGGTCTCCACGGCAGCGGGCGGCAAATGAAATTTCTTGAACCTCAATAACAAATAAGGTCAGAGAAAAAATAAAGAATGAGGCGATCACAAACAAAGATAGGGCGAAAAAAGAAACAGAAGAGCAGTATTTAAGGAGAGGAATAACAGTGGCTGGGGTTTGGGTTGCTGTCTCGGTCAATGACCTCAGAGGAAATGACACCTCTTGCCAACCCACTGCATTTCATATTTCAGACGCAACAGTGTAGATTAGAATGGGTAAATTCTGAATGTGTTGACAGGAGAGTATTTGTACAGATGTGAAAACTGATATTGGAAACAAGTGTTTCTTGACAAAGAATGTGATCAGTCTTTACAATATGATCCTCTTTATCCATACCAAACTGTGTTGAAGAGCTCTCTTTCATCACTTTATTACCCAGCTGCTACATGTTGATACAAAAAAACCCTAACAGGTCAAAGTGTTTTCTCAAGTCATTTTCATTAGATTAAGTTTAAGTGGCCTATTTGATAATTATAGTCATTTTCCCTACCAAGCAGTGTAATCACCCTGTAGCTGAGGGTCAGTCTCCAGCCAGAGCAAATATAAAGGAATATCTACACAATCAATACCCCATTGGAGGTAATATTATCCCTGACATAAATTACACAACCACTTAGATTTCTTTGGAAACGGCGATCTGTTCATCAGCCAGCGAGATTACAATAGGCGTACTATGTAGATAGAAGCAAAACCTGAGGGTTACAGGAAGTACTGTAACTTAAACCTGTTCCTCCAGTACCTTAAATATCCCATATATTCACACTTAATTCATACGTGGGCCATGTATATGTCTATTAAAGTTTTTTAGTACATTTTTTTAGCTTTTCTACATGCCTTTTTATAACTCACACTATGATTTTACTGTAAGGTGTTATACCTGCCCACTTTTCATCACAAAATTCATTTCCAAAGTGTTCTGAGATCATATTTGAACATCACAAGTTACAAAATGTAACAAAAAGTACCTTGTTTGTTTTCCTGTTGTCCGTGCTGCAGGGAGTTATTCCATTCTATTCTATTCTACTCTATTCTGTTCTGTTGTATTGTATTCTATTCTATTCTCCCAAGATTGGCAGGAATGAGCAAATTCATATTTTCATAGATTTAATCCTACATCACAGATTTCATATGATCCCCCAAAGCCAATACAGATACATTTTCACAACATGGGACCATGCAGCATTTATGTTCTCTTTTTCCTTATATTGTTAACTTTTCACACAGCTGTTGATGCTGCAATTTCTTATGCAGTGTGTCACAGCAAAACCATTCTGGGTTAGCACTTGTTACCAGCTGGGATTTTCTGGTGTGGTATTTGCATGCTTTTTGTTTTCAATGATATGATTCCTTCATATTCATGGTTTCTTTCCAGTGTCCCATGATCTGTGACTCTAAAGTTGGCTGTAGGTGTTTGAGCAGGTATGGTTGTATGTCATGCAATGTGGCAAAGTCCTGAAAAGAGACTTGAGCAGCAAAGCTCTCCTTTTCTATCCTTTATGGTACTCTGTGAGATCTGCCACCCATTTTTCTCCTCAGCAATGCCATAATATTTCCAGAAAATGCTGCTTAAGTTGAGTTTTCTTTGTTTTCGCCCAGATAAAACCTACTTTGAAGGTTTAAACTTGTTTGCTAACAAGTTAATTTTTTTTCTTAAATCATTGTGATATTAACACAGCAAGATTGTGCTTTCAGTGTAAAATTCAGAGTTCACCCTCAGTATGTGTCAGCCGTTTGCTTGCCCTGGCAAAGTCCAGTCCCTTCCCTTAATTGCCTTCTACCGATGACTAAATTACAATGAGGTTTTGGGTTTCCGGATCACAGGGGTCTCTTTTCCTCCGTCTCTATTTCCCCAACTGTATCCTTCCTGCTGAATTCAAAGGTGTCACACTTGGTTATAGAATGTCTTGCAATATCTGCTAGAAAATATTTTCTTCTGGAGAGAAGCTTGAAAGCTACTGTTCCAGCCCTGCAGTTAAATGTATGTACGGTATATGTGTTCTCATGCAGCATTGCCTTCTTGTGTGCATGAGGGTATAATTTGTACTGAACGGTAGGCACTATGCCACAGTCGAGGAGTGCAGCAAATGTGGTTCTGGAGCCAGTACAGTAAAAACATTTCCTTCCATCAGTGTCAGAAACAATCTGTGTGGACCAAACCAGCTGCCACACCACTGTAATGTATAGAGCAGGAAGGAAGCATGCAAAAGTGTTTAGACTAATTAAATGTATATTATCTTGATTTTACTGGATCCATTTTATTTTTGTGTCACTGTTGGGAGAAAGATTTTGTAGCATTTGATTTTCACATCAACCATATGCTTTAATGATCTGCAAGTCACTTAGTTAAATAATGGATCATTTTGTTGTTATCAAGCATTTTTATACTACATATTTGCTGATTGGGAGCAGTAGCTCCTTTGATTGAAATGAGGTGAAGTTCTTGAGTACACATTTCAAGTCTAGACGAAGCAATGTCACTAGTTGGCTTGTGTGGAAATAAATCCTGGAAACTTGTGGTGCACCAGTAGTGCAAGTAAAATGAAGTGCATCTGTTACAAAGCACCTTATTTTTCTCACTTTGTCTTCTATCAACGCAGTCATCACTAATCTGAATAGTAGGACAAGTGTAGTGAAACCACCATCGTAGTAACTCCAGATGTTTCCATGAAAAGTGGTTTCATACTGTGAGCGTCTTGAGGCTTGATAGTGTGACTCTTACTGGTATAAAAGTTCAAGTCTTGGAGTAAAACGATCTTAAACAAGTGAGTTGCTCTGGGAAACAACACAAAATGTGTGTGATTTGCTTTTCTACTGTTCTATTTCTGATGATGTTGGATTATTACACAGCTGTGGTTGAAAAGCACAGACTCTTTTGGGTATAGAAATACAACATTTACCATAAAAGTTAATGCATGTGTATACATACACTCTTGGCACATTTTCATTCTTTTGATCATCTTCTACTTGAACTGTGTTATATACTGTAACTTGGTCTCTTTGCTCCCTAGTATTTAACTGTGTATTTGCATACTTCCCCCATATTTTAACAGAGCCATAGCCATAGTGAGAGATTATGATCAGTTGAAAAAATATTCATTATTGCTATATTCTGCAGCACAGAGTTCATCATGTCCATTAAAGCACTACAAGTTCTCCTGGTTCAGTAATATTCAGTGGCCCTATATCCTGCAGTATCTTGACACCAACTTTTCTGCCAGAGCCTGGCAAAATCAGCTTCTTTGTGAGCTCATCTCCCCACATGCAACTTTACTCTCCACTGCCCCTTCCAAGAAAAATGCCTGAATGGTGGCAAACGTGCTGCCTGCCTGGCTTCACACTTAGTTTAGGACCCAAAGCACCTATACACTGAACAGCGCCCCGTGGAGACAACCTGGGCTGCTACAGTGACAAATGTTTTCCCTTTTACCCTGATAATGTACACTCAGAGATACATGCTGAGGGGGTTTAAGAGTACAGGACCTTGAGAAATTTAAGGGGAAGGTTTAAGTGTCTGCAGGTTTAAACTGAGGACAATATATGAAGGAGGGGAAAATGAAAAGAGGACAATAAATGTGTCACAGCAGTGAAGGGACGGCGCTGGGGGGTTTCAGATTTATAGCTTTCACCGGCTTCCTGCTCACTCCCTCCTCTGGATAGGTTGACTTGGTGGCAAGAAGTCAAAAATGCACAGTACTCACACACACACACACACACACACACAAGACATCCCCACGTACACACCCCTCATCAGTCCACTGCTTTCTGCTTGTTTCTAAGACAAGATGCAGCAAGATGATTGGTGACCTCATGTTCTGATTTATCTTGGATGAGAGTTTGAATGTCTCTCTGACTGCCTACATCCCAGCTCTGTTGTCTGTTTACATCCTGGCTCATGTAGCAGGGTAATCATGCTTTTGAACTACACAGTCCAGTGTGTTTGTCACTCTACTAAGTTTCATTTGTTAAGAATATCCCTTTTCTCCCACACATCAAAATGATGCAGGTGTACGCTGTGTACAGGCTAGAATCTCCTGTGGGAGATGGTTCAGTCAGTTGAAATATGCAACAGTTGTACCAAAAGTAATAAAAAGTGGGTATAACATCTCTATAAGGTAACATACCCTGTTCACATTGCACATGTTTGAGCATTTCTTCTGTACAGGTGTTTCATCATTTTTTTTCATGAATTGTGAGCAAGTGAATGGACTGATGTTATGTTCAATTTACCTTGGAAACGATCTGATTGCATTTGCTGCAAAGTCAGAAAAACATCGATGTGTACGTACTGGAAAGCCAGCTCATTTGGAGCATAACCAAGTGTACTTGTGTACATGCACTCCATGTAGTAACAACTGTACAGGGCATTCTGCACATATAAACAGTGTAGTAAAAAGCAATGGATAAAAAATGAACAATATCAAACAAATACAACAAAAATCAGTGACGTTCATTTAGTTGTTGTGAGTGGCAACCATTTTGAATTGTAAAATCAGGGTTGATGGGGGTTCTTCCGACTTTCTGAGTTGGAATTCTGACTTGAGGAGGCATTCCAGTTGAAATTTCTGACAAGGAAACTAGAAATCTGATGTCAGAGTACAACTGGAACGCACCATGATTCATGTGGACAGACGAGTCACAATCGGTGAGGTCGCTGCACAACCGGACTGCTTACAGCACCACACAGAAGATGGTGAGGATGGTCAGAGACTTAGGGTAACGGACGTTGAGGATCATTTTAAAGAAGAATGGTAAAAAATCTGTTCTGCTAGGAAAAAATGTTTAGAATTTTTCCACAGGATTTGAGAACTGGATTTGTGATAGTGCAGACACATTGCTGGTGACAGAAACTATGCTGGTCAGTACCTTTGAAGAGACGAGTTACTCTAACAACAGCTGCAAATTGCAGAAGTTGTTAGAGTAATTCTTCATTTGAACAACCTGTGTCACTTAGTTAAAAAGTTCTGCTCACCTTTGCATTATGTTTAGTAAAACCTGTATTACTCTAAGCATCATTAATATTGGCTATTTCATGCCAGGAGCTTAAACCCAACACAGAATAAACTTTTAAGATCAGTAGTGTTTCTTACTGAATCAACATGCAATACTAATATGCAATACTCACAAAGTGCATTTTTTCATATTTTCTTACTATTTAACATAGAATAGTTGACAATATTATATTTTTCCAACAACCTTTCCTGCATTGTACTACTCTCAATAATTAGACAGCAGTGTTGAACTAATTAAGCATCTCATCCTGATCCAGTCTCGCCACTTGGCAGTGTAAACAGTTATTGACAGATTGTAAAAGAGCTACAAAAGGTCAGGCAACTAAGTCATGGAATTTCAGTTCATTGTAAGTGTCAGCAGGAAGGAAAGATGCAGAGGGATGAGAGTGATGTAGGAGCAGGAGGAAGAGCAGTGTCTTCAAAAAAATGTCTGTCTAGTTGGGATTTATCTCTTTTCCATTCACTCCTCCATTTCCCTCTGCCACTGGATCGACTTGTGAGATCATTCAAGCTCCTCTCTTCTCCTCTTGACCTCCCTACTGAACTTGTTTTCACGCCTTATAAATTTTATAGGCAAATTTGTCTGAGCGGTCAAAGTAACACTTACTGATGACATCTGGAGCAGGGTAGGCTGGGTTTTCCCCCTGAGGAAAATGGGTAGGGGGGGGGGGTGGAGGCGCCGGCGGGTCACGGCTCATTTCGGAGGAGTGGAGGAGTTGATAAAGGAATGCTGGTGTGAAGGTCAAAGGTTTCCCACCTGCTTGCTAATGAGCCAATAAATTAAGTAGTCCTTAAATTAAGCATCCACTGCCCACCAGGGTGAGATCATGCTGTTTTTTTTTTTTTTTTTTTGCTGTATCAGCATTTATTACATACCAATTATGTTATATTATACACTATGTAAAACTAAAATTACTGTGCTTGATTTCCAAAAAGGCATCTGAATTTAAATGTTTGATGATGCTTTGATAAGAAATTGCACAAAAGACAAAATTATGTATGTAACTGTACAGTATTTTATGTCATATTTTAGTCAGTGTTTCAAATTGGCTAAGGTAAAGTGCATTTTATTAGGGAGTGTAAGAAGACAGAAATCTAAGCATGTATTCCTATCATCTCCCTAATCCAAGATTCATCTTGTTTTTGCTCAAGGCTGAATGAGTATGGGAACAATTTTAAAAAGTAAGAAGCTCCCACAGGGCCTTTTTTCACATGTGGTACGTGGAATAAGTGTTTAAAGAAAAAAAAGAGTCAAGCTTGAGCCATTTATGACTGGTGATAAAGATACATCTCTTTGTTTTCCCATAATTTAGAGGAGGAAGCGCTCTCTGCCTTTTCTTGCCTAAAGGGCCAAATTCACTCATCTAAGCTTCTAATCATCTAATCTTCAAACATGGTTTATTTTCTCAACTCACAGCTGTCAATCAGTGTTAGCCGATTGCATATTATTATATTACAAGGGGTTTAAAGTCTTTATTTCACAGTGTTGGTGTGGAGAGACTGTCTTAATTGCAGAGGCTGTGAGATTAGTGTGAATCACAGTTATACAGGGCCATGTTTAGCCCACTGTAAGCTTTTGTGTATTGTCTAGGACTGACAGCACCGGCCCATCCCTGTCAGCCACAGGCCAGAAGACCTGCCAGAAGTTATGTGAACCCAAAACACCATGGATCCGCTAGTCCCATAGAAACCAAACTTGCAGAGTAAATAGACTGGAGGTGATGTTTGACATAAGCAGAGAGAATGGTTGTTTGGGGCAGATTTAGAGATCTGTCTTGCATGTTTCCACAAATTCTCTGTAAAACCCTGCTTGGTGTTTGTGGATGTGTGAGGCTAAGGTAGAGCAGACAAGGTTAGGTAATGGCTGGATGTAAAACAATAGAGGGTAAAGACTGTGGAGGAACCTTGTGATGCCTGGCTTTGACAGGCTTGTTGATGGCTTGAAGCTGTGCTGCGGCTGCACACCATTGCACAATTGATTTACAGCTCATACTTGAAGAAGAGGAGGAGGAGGTGAGATAGTTCACATCATCAATATCAAATCAGACACTGATCGTGTAAAAACTGTTCGGCACTTGTTTCAGAATCCGCCCTCACCTTGAAAAGGAAGCAATGCCCTATCAGTCAAACACAATATATTTATACATGATTCCCACTCCGAGCCCTTCAGTAAAAATCTAACCAGTCCTGTCAGTGAAAGCAGAGATTTTTGGCCTTTCTGCTACAGGAACTGTAAATCCACTTAGTTCCAATCAGCATCATGCTCATGAAGGATCTTTTGCTATCGTGCCATTACATCCTTCACACATGAGGTTTCTGAACAGTGAGGTGATATTCTTCTGCCAGCACTGATGCCTCACTCTAATATAAATGTACAGGATGCATTCACTGTCCAAACTATGTGGCAAACCCTATTATATCAGATCCTATTAGACTGTATTATGTTATCACAGCAAAGTGTTGTTTAGGTTCCACCAAAACTTTACATGGATGCTGCTCTGAGGATTGCATTGCTCCTAAAGCTGTCAGCTCCTCACGCTATTAAGACAGCTGCTCTTAGCGGTTATTGTTTAGCTTGGAGCCATGGGGACCTGACAGGCCTAAGGAATCTTTATTCACCCTAAAGGGCCTTTCAGTGCTATAGCCCTGAATAGGACCTGCCAATGTCATCCTCCACCCATGGCATTTTTATGGCATAGCTGACATACACACAACGCACTCTCATCAGTCCCTCTGCGGCTCTAACTGGCCCCTTTTTATTCCTGCACTGTACGTCAGCTAGTGTTTTTCCATAGACATAAATTGAAGGAGATCTTTTCCAGGCAGTGGCACTTTATCTGGGAATTACTCACGCAAACACTCACATGGGGACCCACACTTTAAGAGTGCACAAATAAAGACAGATGGGCAGAAAGACTCTCCCTCTTTCTCTCACGCAAGTGCGCACACTTTAATGCGGATACGTATGCACACACACCTTCTCCCGCACACACCGCTCTACACATCCCACTCAGACAAAAGGCCCTTGATTACTCAGCAAATGGATGCACCACTGATCACAGACCAGCCGTTTTACAAACTGGCCTATTATGCAGTCTCAGCGTGGGGTGGAAGTGTTGCAGGGGCCCGAGGCAGTGTGGCTATGGAGGCCTAAAGGACTGTGTGAGGGAAAGAGAGACAGAGTGTGAAAGTGTGTGCACAAGCACTAAGGCTAAGAAGTGCTCCCATGCTGCGCTGCCTAACGAGAGGGCAGGTCAGACATTAAATGGGCACTAATGCGGGAAATTGGAGGCCATTAGGCCTTTCTTTGTTGTTGAACCTCTGTGTGCCTAGTTATAAGGAAAGGCCTTATTAGTCTCCACATGAACACAGAGGATGAATATATGGGCCTGCTGCTGGAGGCTGCTGCTGATTGTTACACTATGTGCACATGAATGCAGATGGGTTTAAAATACAGCAATATGTTAGCAGGTATCGGATCTCATTTGTCTTTTGATTACTTTCTCGAATATTGTTGGTTAAATTAAGTCCTTGTTAAAACACTAAAACAAGTTATTTTCATGTCATGTCATTGTTGTATCTAACTGTCCATGGATTTTAGATTAAAAACTACATAAAGTGACAAAAATAAAAGTGTCAAATTATTGTAAAATATTATATCTGTATGACTGTTACTGACCGTAGCTACTTGTCACATGGTTTCTGCTCTGATCGACTTATATTTACATTGCAGTCAACTGTAAATCAATTGCTTCAAATTGACCTTCGCTCCAGCACTAATAGCGTCATGAATGATCCCTGCTTACGCTGTGGTACGGTAGTTCGTACAGTTTTTTAATTGCACTGGTCAGATAATCAGACTACATTTTATTACCCACTGACAGAACATGCACTATAGACTCTGCCTGCAGGGGAATTGCATAATTTGACCAAATATGAGAAAACATCTGAATTTTAAATTATGAGCTAAAGTAAGAAGAAATAATTAACTATGTGACTGACTGAAAAAGGGCCAGACAGATGTGTAAAGGCTGTTTGAGAGCAAATGGAATCTGTTCACTAGAAATCAGTCCTCGCTGCATATTTAATCTACCTTTGATAACCCTGCAGGACTGATGAATATTCTTCATGACTTAAACTCAATTAACTCAGGCCTGGATTTTAACAAGCAAGATTCCTCTCCTGCAGCCCACTGCATCTTATTTTTCCACACTACATTTTCTAACTTCTATCTTTATCTATTTCTCTTCTGTTTTTTCCTCACACCCTCAGAGCAGTGCATACACTCTTTATTAAAAATACAGCAGCAGTGAAACATACCCTTCTTTGGGAGCAGCTGAGATACAGAGTTTAGTTGGGGTCATTAGAGACTGAATAAAGAGGGCTGGAGGGCTCATAAGGGGCCAAAGTGCTGTGGCTAATTGGCTGCAATAAAGGAATTAAATTAGTCTGATATAATCTCTGTACTGGGTGCCTCATCCTCTGAATCCCTTCTTCCCACCCGGCTGCCTACTCACATTCACCCAGAGTTTCATAGCTTTCCCAGGTTTGAGGCCCATGTTCCAAATTTCTTTTTAATCATATTTTTATCTCTAGTTTACAAGAGGTTTTACTGGGATCCAACAAGACTGTTATTACTGCGTCTCTATGAGCATAATTTACATAATTTTACTCTGCACGAGAGTAAAACAGGTTGCAGCTATGTGCAATGAAAGAAATATTGTTTGTTTAAAAGGGTTGTACCCTCGTTGGGAAATTCCCTCTTTTTCAAGCCACTGTGTGTCGAAGCAAACACAAGATAAGAAGGAATATTGTCCTGATTTATAATAAATATTTCTGTTATTTTTCCTGCTTCGCTTGTTATTAGTCCAAAAAAAATAAAATTATTTTGTTTTGGGAGAAACACTCATTATCAGTGATGGTGTGATTATTTCTTCAAAGTGAAATTCCATCGTTAGTGAATCACATTGCCAACCTGTCACAAATACTGTGTTTTTATATGTGACGCCAATCCGGCTGCAAATGATTGTTATTGTGTGGACGTGTGCATGTAATTATGCCCTCATTTCAGTCATCCTGGTGAATTTTCCTGCATTGCTTAATCAATTTCTAAATACAAAAGATGCACTAAAATGAAAATGATGCAAAAGGGATGACTCGAAAGACACAACAAGACAAAAACATACCAAAAACCAGGCAAAAATTATGTTAAAGGTGCAACCACACAAAAATTGTACAACACTGACAACAATACAAAGGGCAGAAGACAAAATTATAATAGATTCAAGACAAAAATAACATAAAGGACACTACAAAATCACACTAAATAATTTTTTCTTGAACAATCAAGTATAGTAGCAAACATAACACACTATTTTACAAGCATTATTTTGTTGTGCCCATCATGATTGAGGTTACTGAGGCTGAATAAGGTCAAGCTCTGTTTTCATTCAGTAATGTGATGCCAAATATTTTCCACAAAAGTACTGATGAATGATTTCATGATTTGAAGAATGTAAAATACATTTAATGCCAAAGGTTAAATTGACTAATTAAACCAAATAAGTTTTCATACAAATTTAATGAAAATAATATTCAGTAAGTGAAAAATATATGTTGAGTACATGCATGGAAGTAATGAGACTGAATTCAAACTAAATGCAACACTCTCAAAGTTAATAGAAAACTTTTTTATTATAGGCAAAAATATGGACATGTTTCAGCAGAGTAACCATAACAAAATATGAGGTACTGAGACACCAGCATTAGTAAATAGCTTATAACACGTCTGGTACCTTCATTCTGACTCACATCACCAAGAATCATCTGAGCCCAGAATTGGATCTGTAAAATGGATCCATGTGGGACTTTGTGTTTGACACACATCTATTTCTTTGTTTGGTCATGACAAGTGTCAAACTTCCCAAACACTCCCGGCATGTGTATCACGTTTCTCCCCCGACCCCAGAGAAACAGAGACCGTTTACAGGTCAACAGGCCACAAGGCAGCTCATCTGACGCATGATCACAGCGAGAGAGAGGGATGTTTTACACACTGTCCTGACCTAATCTAATGCACGTACAGTATAGGGTCTTACATTGTTCCACAGCTTCCAGAAACATTTACAGAGAACGTCCCTCAGGTTCCCTTCCCTTGCTCCTCCACCCCAAATATAGTAAAGGTAGCACACACACATGATATTTTCTTTCTCTTGGGAAGGTTTTAGAAGTTAATCTGATTACTTTGGGGGGTGCCCATAGGATTAAAAGTAAACTGCTCATGCGTTGAGTCCCCCTTAGTGTTTGTTTAAAAGAGGTGGACAGAATAGCAGAGCTCCTGCCGCTGCCCTGCTCACAGTGGCTGGTGTTGGGTTTTGGTTTTTGGTCCTGGTCTGGGGTGACGGGGAGGCTGATGTCTTCTGAGCGTTCTGCAGGTATGACCGTCATCTCTCCAGAGCTCACAAAAAGACAGAGAGGGTTATATGTCATGACAGTGACTACATTTCCATGTACTTTTTCTAATTCCTAATAAGCTGTCTACTTGGCTATTAAAAATTAATCTTCTACTACTATTTTACACGTGGTTAACTAGTTTACACGTGGCTGTTTTTCAAAATTTCCCATCTGTGGCAAATGATCCGCTCAGCGTGAACTTGGTGTTTAGTGTTTCAGTCCTTCTAACCTCAAAAAGCTCATATTTTTTCGACATAAGTAAACATTTTTTGCTGTGTCCATCTCTAACAGAGTGGATCTTTGGTTCTGCTGCAGATGATCTAAACATGCTACACACTGGAAATATTGCAGTTACTATTATGAATGTTATTTTCTGAAGGTGTGTACATGTCCAAATCATCCTCCGAAAGTCAGAAGACACATGTCTTAGTTGGAAAATAATCAATTTGGAACAAGGCCTGCAAATATCCAACAAAGATAGGCTGTTCACATGATACCCGTTAAATCCAAATTTCTACTACTGTCATATTTTGAATAATAAGGAAATACTGGTGTGCATGGGAACATCATCGCTGTTGATGAGAGCTGCAAAGTAATGATGCATAGGTATTTTGTTTTAAATAAGCATAGTTTTCAGGTACTTACAGGCGCTGTACCTCATTATTAATTTTCCATGTAGCTTGTTGTAAGTTAGCGGTCGGCGTTCTCAGTATCTTATTTTGTCGTCTTTGCATTTCATTAATATGATATGAATTCTGTAACCTTTACATACGAAAAGCCAGTGGAAATGCTTTTTTTTAAATTTTTACACTTGGAGTACATTTTAGGGCAAATATTTTCACTTTCACTTCAGTAAAGACATTGAATCGACACTTCTATTTTCACCAGCCTTTTGTTATTTCTGCTCAATGAATGTCAGTAGTTTTGCAATCTCCGCTGATAATACAGTTCATTATTGTGATATTTGTAATATGCACAAAGTCCAGTATGTAGAGTGAAAAAGGCAGTGGTTGGTTAGTTGAGTGTCTCGTAACAACCAATTAAGGCTGTGACTGACACTACTCAGTTACCAGGCTTATCATAAATACGATGAGCTTAACCTCAACTTCCAGCTCTGTTGCTTGAGCTTCGCCTCTAATTAGCAGAGGGAATGCTGCCGCTGCGCCGCTGAGCTCGGTTGATACAGGCTGGGAATCACTCCGAGAAACTAATTAGCCAACTTTCCAAAACACACTCAGATACTGTGCTGAGGCCTTGTGTTTCCAAGGATGTGCGGGAAACAGCAACACCCGGTAAACAAATCGGTTTCCTGTTAAATTCTGCAGTTTGAGGTTAAAAATTTGGAACAGCTGCAAGATTCAAACAGAGCTTTTGTCATTTCAAATAGGTGTGGACCACATTATAGGAGGTGTTGAAACAATTTGGGTAAGCTTAGCATTACCCAGCTAATTCACTTACACTTGTTTTAAAGGTATCACTTCACACTTGGTTTTACTGCTCACCTGGGGGTGCTTCCAGCCCACTGACTCACTAATCCAGCCCCAAGCAGTTAGCATGATTGAAAACAGGCCAAACATTTCAGAGTTTCTCATTAGGAACATAGAGTCTTTTGGTATCAAATATTTAAAGCTATTTTAATTTATTACTTTCGGTGTCTTTAATACAGTGCTATATGTCAGCATATGCTGGTATTAACTTTGTTTACCTTTAAAGTGTGAAAAACAAAGACTGGTTGTAAAAATCACCTGCATTTCTGTGCCGTGATATTCCTCTTCAGCTGCCATTATTTACTGTAGTTTAGTAACAGGGGCAGGGAGTTTTGAACATGTGTCTGTAACCTGTGGTAAGAATTTAACTCTGCCTCTTCTCCTGGATGTGCCCTGGAATCGTTTTTTTTTTTCGTTTAGATTCAGTTTTTAGATTCTACAGGTTGCTGGGAACTATATGACCAATAGCCTGTTAGGGATTTGTCGTATTTGATTTTATGTCTTAGAGCAAATACAAAAGCAGTCATTTAGATTTGAAACAAATCTGTTGACTCTTGCTGTTGCAGATAGAGGCGACATGTCACATTTACTTCCCAACTCAATCCAATTTGTAGATAAGGGAAAAATCACAATAATGATAGATTGTCTAGTTTTCTTCCTGTGAAATTCAGTATCATCAAATTTATCATTTTAAAAATATTGCCTATTTATAAATATCTCCTGCTGTTTTTGGTTATGTTGTCATTTTACAATTATTCAGTAGGCTTGTCCTGAATCACC
>JAQQAE010000289.1:0-18647 GCA_029823295.1 Pseudamia nigra
TAAACCAGTTTCAGGATTTCAGAACCTTGGACAGTTACTATCAATTTTGCTTTCATCTGTTTCAGAGAAAAATATGAACCTGGATGTTTGTCTGTCTTTTACTCTGAGTAATAACATGTACACACGGATGGTTTTCTGCCTCTTTAAAGTATGTTCAGAATAAATTTTAACCTGTTCCAATAATGTCTAGAAGCAAGTGTCTTAATCAAATTTTGAACCACAGATGTATTTAGAATCAATCCATAACTCCTCTGCCATTAAGAGTGTCAAAGTGATTTGTAGACCCAAAGATGATAAAGGCCTGAAATTTCCTGATTTTATGTCTGGTAAAATCTCCAGGCCTGTAATTAGGTAAAATATCTTGGACATTTTATAACAGAAAAATGGCAGATGGTAATGATATTCATAAGTAATATCACATGATATGTGCACAGGCAAAAACTCTGCAACACAAGTCTGGTATGTGTACAGCTACAGTGATGATGGCAGTGATTCTTGAACTGAACATCACTATATACTACACACTTGTGGTTCAATTACAATTGTGCAGCTCTGCAAAAACTGCAAATAGCTTAACGATGCCATGAGTATCCTACTTCAGAGACCTTAGCATGATGCGCCATCGACTGACATTCTACGCTACTGTCTTGACATGACAACAGTACACACCAGCAATTAACCACTGGTCTAGACACAATAAAATTGAAAAAAAATATTGGGCTGTGCACTTTTTAACTTATTTACATAATGAACTGTTCATCATCTATTTATCTGTTTTTTTATCTTACCATTTACAGAATGAACTGTGCATAATAGTAAAATTTTAACCATCTGTTTTTTAACCATTTCCCCCCTGTCTAACCCATTACACTACCAATCCTAACTGTGGAAACACTGGTATGGATGTCTCCTTGTGGGTCATTATTATTTATTTTTCCTTGATTTTTATCTAGCTTATTTTATTTTATGCATCGTCATATTATTTTAAATCAGGACCTTGAGTCTAAAATGTAGTTAAGACTGAAAAAAAGTTTAATTGCATTAATATAAATGGGGAGCAAAAAAAAGTTTATACAATATAAAATAGTGACAACATTTTGTAACTGTGGGTTCATTATGCAGCCATTTTAAATGTAAACACCACTCAAATACTGTCTCTGTACATCATAACCCTCCTATTTTTTGGCTCTCATTCTAACATTAACCAATTTAATGTGAAATCTGGGTTAATGTACAAATTTAATGTTTTGTACATATATTTGGGCGAACTCTGGTTAGTTTGACCACAGGCTGTTTTACACAAGTAAAACAAATAAATATCAGCATTTTAAACATTTGTTTTGAATGATTTGGAGTTTACGATGACATGCAGTTTTGTCATGTTAAAACACTGTTCCTCTGCCTCAGGGTTTTAAAATGTGTCAGGGGTCCAATGTTTTCCATATTTTAACAGATAGTTTAAGATGCACATGTATCAGCAAATTCTGAAGACTTTCAAACATAACTAGGGCTTTGTCTTGTCCGGATTGTTTTTTTAAACATAGTAAAGGCCAATGTAGTATCTTCAATTTCTGTTCATTGAAACATTTGATTTTATAGCTTTTTCAAGTGGGATCTCTGAGTAAAACATATTCATGCTGTTTTACACACACTTTTCCAATAAACACAGTAACTTTCCATTTCATACCTCATCCTTCTCATTCCTCCTCTAAAAGTCATGTGGCCACAGTGGAAGCAACCATTATCTGCAGCCTCTTATACTAATGAGATTTATTAAAACAACAAAAAAAAAAGGAAGAAACAATTGGTCATTTGCCACGCCTTGCTCTCTTCCATTACTACGCAGTGTTTTTTTCCCAGTCTTACAGTACACAGTGCCCACTCACCTCCCAGCCTTCAGAGTGTAACAGGTGTTGTTGAACTCATGGTGTTTACTGCTTTCATCTCGCTGCTTTTCCTCTCAGGTAAGCCGAGACACCATCTGACATAATGCATGCGGACTGGATTTGATAATAAGTTCCACTGAAATATAAAAGCTAAAAAATGCTACTCTGAGCTGTTTGCCATTTGTTTGATTCTGATGGTTTATTTCTTGTAAAAGTTCTACAACCACCAGGGTTTTAATTTGAAACAGAAGTCGTTTCCATTTGATGTTTATGACCAAATAAAAGACAAAACCAGATGGAGACAAGAACCACAGCGCATTCAAATGTCGAGTTGCTCTTGAAATATTACACTTTAGATTGAATAATTATTGAGAGAACTCAGGGGAACTCAAAAAGCCACACACTGTCCTGTAATTGCATGTATTTCCTGTCAGTTGCTGATGACGCAGTCCGTGTGAATACAAATGTGTTTTACCCTCACATAGTATCCTCAGACTTCATAAACTCATATTCTAGCTCATTTTCTAGTGTCAGAACATACACTACCTGACAAAGTGAAGCTAATAAAGGAAGTGCACGTTTAGTTTCACTCTCAGTTTGAACAACCGGTCTGCAGGAGATGGATCTCAAACAACTGTAAGAAGAAAAACAAGCTAGCGTTATCGTAAGTGGACACATGAAAGAACACGCTGCATTCTTGTTTGTGTGCGTAATTGGCTTTCAGTGACCACAGAGGATAGTACTGCAGATATGTATGAGCTGGTGCGTATCCTGGTGCAGAAGGAACAGCAAAAAAGATGTTGTAATAATGACAGAAATTGGTGTTTAGGACTTTAAATAAATTACTTATCAGATTTCAATTATTATATCATGATTGGGTGGTTTATGCAAATGTCTGTTTGCCTGTTGTCATCACAGGTGGGGTGTCCACAGAGAAGACATGCTGTTATCAGGAGGTTTTAGACTATCTGAACCTGACAAAAACCAATAACTTCTATTCCCTGGGCCGGCCTGTTAAAGACTACAGACGACCCACGTGGGTATCACTGGAAGTACTGCTCTACGCCATTTTAGATGTGGTAAAGAATTAAAGCCTTTAAAACTACTTTGCAATAAACCCCTTCTATTCCTGAACAGAATTAAGTCAGTTCCAGTAGATGTATCATGCTCTCATGATGGGATATACCAATGGTATTTTTAATGGTTCATTTGTGAGAGGAGATTAAAAAATGAAAGCAATATAAAAGTATCAAAACCTGTAGTATAATGAATAGACCAGAGTTACATTGAAACTCTTATTTTTATTAGTCATCACAGTGTCAAAAAATGTATTTGGACCTGTGAATAAGCAGATAATAAGAGGTCCATCATTAAGTTTTAAAATGCTGCAATGTTTTGGCAAATGTCTGCCCTGATGGGCTTTGATTGACAGGTCTGTATGACAGCGCCACACACCTGCGGAGGTGGACTGAGTTGGACCTTCATAGTTTTTTTAATGCAAAGAACACATTTATTCCTGAAAAATATCTCGACTGCAGTTGTGGTTAAGAGATTACACAAACAACACGGTAAAACTGCTTTTTTTAGACAGTGCTTGATTAAGTTTTACTGAGTGAGTCAGCTAGCATCAAGCATTAGCTTACCCGTGAACCCCCTGACCCAATGTGCTCCTGAACTGCTGTCCTTTTGGTCCATATAGAGAGTTTAAGTTCTGCCCACTATCTCCCCCTTCCCTGGTTATGGGACTTAACTTCAGAAAATGATGTTTCATAGTCAATGGCAAAAGAAATATAAGACGCGATCTCTCACAAGTTTACCGTTCTGCTCTCAGAACGCTACCCAGCCAAACTGGAGCCAATTTCCTGGGTCATTCACCCTCCTCCTGCAGCCATCCTCAGGGTGAAACCTCTAACGACCCTGCCTTCACCAGGGACAGGGACCCCAACCACCCTGTAACGACCCTGACCCAGGTGAAACTAACACCTCTTAGGGTGATAGGGTGGAGTCCTGAGTCACCAAGTATGTCATAAAAATAGTAATCATTAGGCTTGGGTGAAACGGCTCAGCTGTTATACAACTGTTACTTTCTTGACTCATAAAATTACCTTTTAAATGAAAAAACACTATGTGTAAATGGTGGCATCATTCAGGTAGAATCAAAAAAAATTTTCTGCCGCTTGCCATCTCTGAAGTTGGGTCCCATTGATCAAAATGGGAAGGGGTAGGACTCAGGCTCCCTATATGCTCACTTCTTTTTGGCATTATTGTAATAGAGAAGCAGTTCTAAATGATCAGTTGCCCATTAATGTTGAGATTAGCTGCATTTTTTTAGGCAGCTGGTAAACTGCACAGAACTGTCCAGTGGTGTGATGAAATGTTTGTGCTGTTACAGTTTAATCATTTTCACATGTATCTTTTTGCTCATATAGGTCGAAAAAGACCAGAAGTTCATCCCTTACATTTGGACTGTCACGGTGAGCTCTGTCAGTCTGCTCCTCGTGGTCAACATTGCTCATTGTTCATCCTTGTGACTGTTTACCCTTGATTTTCCTTCACAGAGGTGGAACAATGAATTCATTAAGTGGAATCCGGATGACTTCTGCGGAATTGATAAAGTTTCCCTTCCTAGTGAAGTCTTGTGGAAGCCAGACATTACAATTGAAGAGATGTGCATTCATGATGTTATTCTGACATTTACACAATATCGTGGAGAGACTGACTTAAAGTCCATACTTATAGAAAATCTCTGCTGTCTCATTTAGGACAGAGGACAAAGCGACACCTGTTCCATATCTCTTCATCGATTTTAAAGGTGGCGTTGAAGTTCACGAAGACCAGGCTCTAGTCAGCTCCTGTCGGATGCGAGTTTACAAATTTCCCTTCGACACACAGACCTGCAACCTCTCCTTCAAGTCACTCATACACACAGGTGAGATTATCTCTTTATGGACCTCGTTAATAGCTTTAAGTGTGTGGTCTTAGAGCTTTGTGTCTTCTCTCCGCTATGGACAATAATTTGGTTAGCGCTGCTTTTTCCAATCTTAGGGTGTACTCACACGAGGGCCATTTGGCCCGAGCCACACCGAAGCACGACTGTCCACCCTCCCCTCCCCCCCGTTGGTCCACACACACACTGACAGTTCCGAAATGGGCTGAGGCACGGATAGGTCTGTACATCAGAGATCAAGTCACAATAACACATATGTAACTTTACTGAGTTTGTGCTTTATGTTTAAGTCCTTTTTGATCACACCCAGACTTGGACTGGATTTCTCCATTACGTTATCCGGTGATTTTCCATTTAATCGCACTGCGCAGATGTGGAGGCAGCAGGAAAAGAGGTTTATACTGTATATCAGATGTACGTTGAATCCACGTGCGAGGATTCATGTGTGAGCATCTGTGACGCGCCGTGGCCCACCTCTTCTAACTGCACCAGAGCCAGCGATACATACCGCTGCTCATTTGTACTCAGATTACTCAAACGGTCTGCACTTTAGGTGTGAAACATGCTTTGGCATAGCACAGATTGGCAGTGTGAGTACACCCTTAGTGTTTGGACACAAAATGGGTCATGGAAGCTTTTTTACTAGATCACCCATACAGTACACTTATAATTTTGTGCATTTTTACCACTTTTATTGATAATTTTGTTATTGATGAATTTATTTGATCTATTTTCCTTAATGATTTTGTTCAATTTGTATACACTTTTTGTTCCTTTGCTGCTTTTTGTGCATTTCTGTTCATTTTCTTGCTTATTTTATGCATTTTTCTTGACTGTTTTATTCTTTTTTTGATTGTTGTGCTCATCTTTGTTCATTTTATTATTTTGTGAGGTAGTTTGTTTTTTCATTTTGTCCTTTTAGTCATATTTATTGTTTGGCTTCTTTTTTCATTTCCTGGGTTGTTCTGACATTAGAGTGCTTCAGTTTTCTTTCTTATACATGTTGCATTCTTCTATGTAATATTTTATATAAGACTAATAATAATAATGAATAGATTTTTTTTGTCAGTTTATAACAAATAAGACAGTGAAGATTAAGGATGCAAAGAGATGCCAAATTTAGCTTTTGACTCTCGAGTGAAAACATTTGAGAACCGCTAGGTTAAAGACTCTTCACTATAAAATTTCATCAATATCTTGCTTTATTTTTTTTAAACAGGAAAAGAAAAGAAGCAGCGGAAAAAAGTGATGTTGCATTTCTTTCATTGTTTCTTCCGCTTCAGCCGCAGACATCAGACTTAACGCCAGCGACAGCTCTCGGGAGGCCACAGCCGAGTCTCGTGAGCTGATGCGGATCCAGTACGAGTGGCTGTTCATAAATATGAAAGTTACGACCAAGAACAGCACCGATACAAACCAGGAAATCATTGTTTACACCGTATGTACTGTTTACCCACTTTTAGTCAACTCAAGAACGAATCCAAGGCAATTGTAGTTAAATCTTTCACACAGGTCGACTTTACTTTTAGCCCGTAGGTTTAGGGATCTGCACCAAATCCTGAGCTGGAAGTTGAACAGCACGTAAACAGGTAAAAAGAGGCACTCAGAGGATACAAAGGATGCAGAGACACACTTGATGCTGACTCAGCTGAAGGAGCTGAATGTTTTAAATGCTAGCCCACTATTGACTGCTGTGGTCTGTGGCATTGAAGGTCAACTGGAAATGGCCAGGTACGAACAAGCTGAAAGAGCAGAGACATGATTTCAACAATAAATCGATTACACCCCCGTGCATGTACACTGGGACAAAGACAGCAGTTCAAATAAGCAGCTATGGCCATGGCTAGACAAAGCTGGTTTTGTACAAGGCCCCCCAGGAAAATGAGATGACACATCTCAAGGAGTTTGTCCAGTGACAAATAAATAAAGGTCTTGAGATGCAGGTGTTCAGTTGAAGTTGTGCACTCTGAGCATTATGTGGTCCATCCAGGTTCATGGACTCTTAATTCTTTTAAATCTCTTATGCACTTCGCTGTGGCGACCCCTGAGGGGAGGAGCCAAAAGGAGAAGACGAAGATGCAGCATAGTGTGTGAAATATCCAAATCCCTTCCTACCATTATCTAAGAACCTTTCAGTGTTTTGCATGTAATGAAAAGCTGGCGATCCTTTGTCCATTCTTCCTGAAAGACTAAACCTCTTCTTGGATGTTCATATAGAAAGTACATGTTAATAATAATAATAATAATAATAATATTTTTGCGTTTTTGAATCTGGTTGAACTTTTTCCGAGCTCGGATTGCAAATTAGTAAATTAGTTATAGTTACTATTATTATAAGTAACTATCAAACTTTCCTTATAATTGTTTGCATTTTGATGTACGCTTTACATGAACACTTTAATGGTACCGAGAGCACAAAGTAAAACATTTCAACATGTTAGTTTACATCCAGTAATTCAACATTTACAGTGTATCCTTGTTTAGTTATAACAGAATTTAGGCGTTCTTGTTGTCATTTTTTTCATAATGCCTTGAGGTCTTTGTCCACATTTATGTTTCTGTATGCCTTTTCCATGCTTTAAACAGATGTAAATGTGTTGAAAAATCCATTATGTTAAACATCTTTCCACAGATTAAGATGAAGAGAAGATCTCTCCTCTACGTCATCAATTTCGTGCTGCCCGCTCTGTTCTTCTTGGGATTGGATTTGGCCTCTTTCTTCATCTCAGACAGTGGGAGCGAGAAACTCACATTCAAAGTCACAGTGCTGGTCGCTGTCACAGTCCTTCAGCTTCTCCTGAACCAAATTCTGCCAGCTTCATCCGACAGGATCCCACTAATAGGTATGTGATTCATGGCTTTATCGAAAGACGACGGAAACTGACCCAACAAGGAATTAATTATCTGTACCATTGAATGTCACCTGCAGCAACTTACTGCATTGGGATCTTTTCTCTAATGCTAATGAGCCTGGTGGAGACAATCGTGGTGATATATCTGATGAAGAAAGACTCTGCACATCATGACAATGGAGCAGACAACACAGGATGCTTGGTTGGAGACAACAAATGGAGCAAAATTGACACTGATATATATGACAGAGGTGAGATTCACCCCGTGTACATACACAGAGTCATCATTGCTCAAATAACACACTAGAGATAATTGTCAATTATGGTTGGTGATATACAAATAAAATTGAATTGAATAGATTGCAGTTATTGAGGCTAATATTGTAACTTGAGTCGTCTTACTTCATTATCAAGGAAAGTGCACTGATTTTTCTTCCGATTAGCATAAATAAATAAATAAATTCAAATTCTGTTTAAAAACTGTGCAGTGCCTACTTCTGCTCAGTGTAACTAAAACAGACAGAGGTCTTGCTTATTATTATTATTATTATTATTTTTTGCCATTTCTACACTTTGATGAAAGTGAATTAAAATGGGAAGAAAAGACATGAAAATAAACAAATGTAGGCAAAATAACCAGCAAAAAATGTTAAAAAAAAATGAACCAAAAATGAGTGGAATTATCAAGAAAATTGGGGTGGTAGGGAGCAAAATGATCATCAAAATTATCAATAAAACAAAAAAAGTTAGAAATATTCACTACATCAGATAATAATGGGTAGATCAACTTGAATCTATTCTTTTCTTTTGTCTCTCCTCTGTCCACTAACCCCAACCGGTTGAGTCAGACGGCCGCCTACCCTGAGCCGCTGGTTCTGCTGGAGGTTTTTCCTCTTCCGTTAAAGGAATTTTATTATTTAGTAGCAACCCTAAAGTTACAGCAAATGCTAATGCTAGCTAAGTAACCTGGATAACTAACATATACACAACCAGCTGAAAAAAAAATAGTACTAGGTAGGTAATGCAGGATATACAGGCTTAAATGTGACACATGAACACTTCAAGCCACAGGTGTGTTGTCTGGTCACGTCCAATCAAAAGTGAAGACAGTAGTTGGCTGGATTTACGCCTCGATTCTGGGGGAAACAGACACATTGGACCCGTGGCAATAACACTGGCTACCTAATGAAAACCTGCAGTCATTTTGACTCCCTACCAACATTGACACGGTGTGAGGAATAGCTATCTGGTAGTTGAATTAGACTTTCTCAAGAGTTGAAATGCCAGCAACACATTACAAAAAGGTCAGCCAGGATTATGTTTACAACTCTGTTGCATCACATCTTTTTTAAACAACTGAGGAGACCAAATGATGTCATTTTAGCAATGGAATGTTTTCGCACTCTTGCTACGTGTGTGAACTCAGTTGCTCAACAGTTTAACAGGCAACAAGTCAGGAGTGAGTCATTATTTTGTTGCCATTTGGACTCATCTCTGTTTTCTTCTAGGCAAAGCTTACAGTTCAAGCTTCTACAATGTGTCCTCTGTTGACATTCCATTGGGACAGCTGGACCCAAAGGTTTGATGATGTACTTTAACTCTCATTGCAATGGGTCGAGGTATATAAACCGTGACTGTATGATATGGTCTTCACAGGACAACAGCGGTAAAGTGAATGAGGAGTACCGAACCTTGGCAAAGCTGTTGTATGAGCTGAAGAAGGTGGAGAAAACATTGTCTTTGCGTCGCTCTGGACAAACATATGAGAAAACCGGCTACTGGACCAGGCTGGCCAAAAGACTCAACAGAGCTTTCTTCATTTTCTACATCATAGTGATAATATCATTTTTAGCTGTTATTTTCATACAGTGGAATATTGCATAAAAAATGTCTGTTGCTTCCTTTATGAAAAATGTAACTGGTTCCACAACACGTGTTTGAATTCATAGTGTCTGTGTTTGCTTTGTATGTCTTTTGAAAATGATAACACTTTCACTATATTAGATCTTGTTATTACGGCATGAAAAACAGGTCTCTGTCCTCCTGACTTTCACGTTTTCTGCACCGTCAGGCCAATTCACTGTGGCCACACAACTACTTCATATAATTGGAACAGCAACTTATGTACTTGACCCTTTCTTAACATCCGGTCCTTATGGTCACATTAAGCCCATTATAAGATTGGTGCAGAAAGATAAGTGCAGGAATTCCCAACGCTACTAAGTGGTTTTTTTTTTTTTCTTTTATGTGGATAATTTTAAAGCTGTCTCCATTTCAAAAACGTCTGTTCTCTGTAAAATAACACTAGTCTGTAATGGTGTGGTGGAAATAAAGGAAGCAGTACAAACTGTACTCTCTTTTAGCAACTTCATATATAGCACAGTCTGGAATGTGAAGAGATTGAGACATTTACATCGATTTAAATCTGGACACAATCACCCCATTTATACCAGGTATTAAAACATAATCTGTGTCCAGATAAATCAGATAAGTCATGAAAAACACATTAATGCATGATATAAACACATGCAATCAGAATTCAGTCTGATTTGCCTGACTACACTTGGAGGTAGTCTGGATCACGTGGACACTCATGTAAAAATGTGAATTTTTGATAAGTCACATCTTCGGTTTCACAATGGTTTTTTTGTCTGAATCTGCACTGGCTTCTACACACACTTGATAAATGACAGCCATTGTGTCCAGATCTTGTGTAGTTATAAATATAGTCTAGACAATGAAGTTACATCACATCCATCATTTTATGCCACTTTAAACGACTCACACTTCACTTTGCTCTGGAGGCCGACGTCCAGATGACATACACTTAATACCCAAATAACAAGAGCACATTTATAATGCCAAGTGCGAATGTAAATGTGATCTTCATTAGGATGTAGGTCACATTTTTAATACCGAGTGTAATTGGGGCGTTGTTAGATGTGTACTGACAATGAGATCTCATCTGTAAAAGTTTTGCTGTAGAGAACTGAGGTCCAGACAACATTATGACATCCAGACATTATGATATCCAGACATCTGGATATTGAGATCACAGTTATAATACCAGGTGTAAACACAAGTTGATCAGTTATCAGGATAATATACTGTATCTGGATCCAAATGACATTTTAAAACTCTGTGTAGATGAGTCTCAGAGTCAAGGATGGGCTTAACTTCCATTAAATCAAAAATGCACCTAAACATTTCTATTGAATTAAATGTTGGGCACATACAGTGTATTAATTGAGTCATAGTAAACTCACATGCCTGCAGTGTGAGAATTCTAGTTATTCATATAATATGCCGGTCACTTGTCTTAAGATGCAAAATTGTCAGGCAGATCATTTTTACAATCTAATGAGTTTTCATGCATCATTGCCTGCCACTTCTGTTTGTCTTTTTTTTTTCCTTCCCACACTGTAGGAGGTCTCTTTGAGAGTCCCTGGTAATGTGTCTGCTTATAGGCTGTTAAGATAAAGTACATGAAGGCTGGCTCATTCACTTAGCCCACCCTTCTTCGTATAATAGGGCCAGGCTTAATATTTCCTGATAGTACAGAGAGGTCAGGGATTTCAGACGGTGGCTTGACTGATAACTGATGATGTTTGCTGGTTTCCTCTTGCTGCTCTTCCTCACAGGTAGGCAATATGATTACCAAATATTTTTAATGTTTACTCCTGTTGCATGAAATCATCATTTATAATGCAGAGTGACCCTAACTTTGCTAAAACCTGGCACAAAACATATTTCCCCTGAGGTCAATGTATTGTTGTGCCTTGTTGTGAGGGTTGTGTCAGGAAGGGCATCCGACGTAAAAAAAAACCTATGCCAGATCAAACGTGTGAATCATTGGTATTTCGCTGTGGCGACCCCTGAGGGGAGCAGCCGAAAGGAGGAGAGAGACTCCTGTTGCATGAAAAAATATTAAATACAAACTTAAAAAAAATCCCCATTGTTTTCAACAGACAGTATATGACTGCTGACCGCTGAAAGCTTTGCTAAATGCTGGGAAAGCAATGAATATATATGTAAAATAAATGTATTCGACATGCTTTTTTTTGAAAGATTCGTTAGAATTACTGTCAGGATGCAATAACACAGTAAAAATCCATCAGATCATCATATGGTCTGTTATTCACATCTGATAATGATCTGGTATTCATGTGACTCTAGAACACAATCATTGACCAATAAGAAATCAAGAAGAAATCCAGAAGTCTAGAATGTCTTGACAGTGTGCCTAAATCACTGTCTTCCAGTTTTACCCCACGGGACCAAACTTTGCAACAAAAAAAGTGCATTAGTCATCACCTGTCTGTCCTTCCATTCGGAGCCACGTCTTCTACAGTTTCCATCCTATTTGGATTAAATTTTGCCGAGTGGTCCACAATAGCATTCTCTCGGGGTATCTTGTTTCATTTTGGCAATAATTTGGCCCAAAAAACTTAGAAAAGCAATTTTGGGGCCTCATCATAAATAACCTGTTGTAACTCATCAGTCCTTCATCCAAACTGCATCAAACTTTACATGTAGGTTAAAGGTCCCTGAACACAACCATATTATAACTGAGATACATTATTGACATATAGTTGCATTCAGGGACCTTTATTCTACATGTAAAGTATATTACATCACATTCAGCTTTTACTCTATATCTTTATGAGACAACCAGTCAAAAGTCTGGACACATCTTTTCCCTTCCATTCTTTTCTTTATTCTTGTTATTTTTAACATTATACTGTACATTAATACTGAAGACTTCCAAACTTTGAAAGACTATGTATGGGATTATGTAGTAAACAAAAACATGTTTAAAAAAACCCACATGTTTTATATTCCAGATTGTCCAAAGTAGCCATTAAAACCATAAAACTATGATGGGGACTGCTCCAGCAAAGTTGGCACCATGGCGCCGGTCAGAGCCAGCACCTCCAGTCCTCCATGACCGGTGTTCTGATATAATGCTCTGAACACCAGTCACTGAGAACTGGAGGTGTTGGCTCTGATCAGCAGCTGGTCAGAACTCCTGTCAGATGCCTGTTTTACTGACTACTCAGAGCCCACATCGGAACACCAGCCATAGAGGAGCCTTTCTTCACTTGAGGCCATGCAATCAGTCTATTTATGACACTAATTATACTGGTCAGCATGGTTTAAAAACATTTTGTGACTGTTCATCTTGCTCAGATATGTATGTGTTCATTGCATTTTCTTTAGTTTTTATGTAAAGATAGAATGGCTGTTCTTTTATAACAGCAATGCTAGGATTATGTTTTGATAAGCAATGGCTGTTATGATATGCTGAACGGTTCACGCACATTGAGGCTGTAGCCGTTAAAATTTTCAGGTTAGTGTTATACCCCTTTCAGACCCAGCTTCCAACCCGGGTCGGACCTGGATTGATTTTGTGTATGAAAGGGTTAGCTGGATTAGGAAACCCTGCCTGACAACCTGGGTGAAGACGTGGGTCCGACCAGGGTTGCACTCAGGTTGACTGTGGTGTGAATGGCAGCAACCTCTGGGCTGGGTTAAGGCAGAAATGAATTTTATTGGTTAGGAATGAAAGTGCACTGCAGTGATGTCATTGTAGTTTGTAAACAAACTTTGACAAAAAAAGTATGGACACCTGGCAAGATTTCAAAATCTGGGAGCTCGTCACCATATGCAGAGAGGAGGAAATAACCAGGCAGTGGACTGGGGCGGTGAGGCACGACATTGTGTAGGGCAACATAACAACACTGATGATTCAAATGCATCCGTCAGTAACAAAAACAGATTTCCAATACCCTGAAAATACAGTACACAAAGATCCATGACCAGAACAAAAATAAGAACGGTGTTGGGTCTATGGGCTGGCTGTACCACAAGCTACTGTATGTCACAGGATTTTCAGACAGCGCTGTCAATCTGGTGCAGCTCTCCTACAGCTCCATCACACAGGTCGGAGCAGAAATGCCATCGCCTATCGTAACGTATTGTCCACCTGCCCATTTTTAGCCCCTACGTTCATTAGCATGCATGGGCCAGGGTCCTGCCTGAATTGCCATGACCTGGGATGGACCATTGTTGACTGGCTTGGTATGAATTGACAATAGAATGGTTGAACCTGGGTCAGCTATCCCTGGTCTGACTCTGGTTGTTGGTCTGAAAGTGGTATTAGATTTTCTTCAGGTTGCCAACTGCAGACTTAAGAAGGCAATAAATTGCACAAACTTTTGACAAGGCACATGTGAATTGAAAACCGTCCCAGGTGACTACCTCGTGAATCTGATGAGAGAATGCCATGAGTGTGTAAAGCTGACGTCAAAGCTAAATCTAGCTTTTTTGAACAATCTAAAATAGAAATCATTCTGAGCCGTTTTGGGTTTTTTTTTTCTCTTTGTGTACTGCATAACTTTGTTTTTAATTTCGTTGTACATGTGACATGTTACAATGACAACAAAGGTCTATTCTATTCTAATTGCATGCATATTCTTTCACAGTTTGCAAGTCTTCAGTATTACTACAATGCTGAAAATAATACAAACTAAAGACAAAACCCTGACGGAAAAAGTGTGTTCAAACTTTTGGTGTGTCTTGTTTGTTTTCCTGCAGATGGAGCATCCGGTCAGGATAACTGCACATATCAGGATCTTTTAAACTACCTGAACTTATCCAAAAACAATGACCTGTTCACCATGACAAGGCCTGTTAAAAACCACACGAATTTCTTGCAAGTTGAAATCGACATAATGCTCTATGCCATTCTGGATGTGGTAAGTAATGAAAACTTCAATTGGCAGTGTTATATGCTCATTTAACAGTGATATTTGAAAGTGAAACCTTTGCAAAGGCACTGGGATGTTTTTGCAGCTTACGTTTTAAGCATTTATTTACATACAGTATAATTTTACTGGAAACTATTTCTAATATCAGTGTCTCATGATATGGATGCAGCTGCATGAAACAAACATAAAATGCTTTTATTTTAAATTTAAACACTTATGCCCACTGTATCTCTAAGGGTTTGTTTTGTTCTTCTTTTTAGCAAGAGATTGAACAGAAATTTGTTCCCTATGTTTGGATTTTTCTGGTGAGAGATATCTTGGATTAGTCTTCATGAGACTAAATTTAAATCTGTTTTATTTAACTGTTAACAGTCACAATGTTTTAATAGTATTATTTTTCACTCCATAGATGTGGAAGAATGACTACATCTACTGGGAACCAGATCAATTTTGTGGAATTTCTCATATTATTATTCCTACTGAAGCAGTGTGGAAGCCAGATATAACTATTGAAGAGATGTACGTTTAAATGGATTCACTCACGTCCTTGAAGCTAAATGTGGCTCAGAGTTGTGTTGTCATGATGTCATTGAAATAATAAAATGAAAAAAATATTAGGGCTGTCAAAATTAATGTGTTAATCTGGATTAATTCATTTGCATTGATTGAAAATTTTAATGCAATTAACGCGTTAACGCGATTAACACAATTAATGCACAATAACTCACATATCAAGGAAAAGTGATGAAGTGTCATGTTACATTTGACCCACGTCACTGCCAACTTATGTCTTTACACACTTTGAAACAAATGACTTTAGTTACTGATGAAAACAATGAACGAAGTCTAAAAAAAAGCAAAAACATTTCAGCAGAACATTACAGAGGTTCTGTTAAGTTCTACAAAGCAGGTGGAATTTCCTTTAGTTACACAAGTTTTAATGTAAAATAAGTAATTTTAGTCGAGTGTCTATATCACCTTCTATCATGACTGTTTTTGCTTCTACAAAATGAAAACCAACGAATGGGTATTAATTGTGATTAATCTAAATTAATCCAGTGACCCTGTGATTAATTTAGATTAATAATGAATGGGTATTAATTGTGGTTAATCAAAATTTTTCCACAGTGACCCTATGATTAATCAGATTAAAAATTTTAATTGTTTGACAGCCCTAAAAATATATATTTTTTTAGTTACTGAGAAACACTAACTGTATTTTAACATATAACGGTATCAAAAAATAAAACACACATACACGCAAACAGTGCAATTGTAAATTTTAAATCACCAGCAGCCTCTAATTTTTCCATCTAAATGTATGTGTTTAATCTAGGGTAGAGAAGGACAAAGCTCCTCCAAGTCCATATCTCGTCATTTTCAACACAGGTCATATCAGCCTTAAAAATGACCAGGTCCTGGTCAGCACCTGCAGGATGCACGTATTTAAATTTCCCTTCGACACACAAAGCTGCACCCTTTCCTTCAAGTCAGTCGTGCACTCTGGTGAGACGACCTCTTTATGGTCCTCTTTAATGGCTGTGTTATGTCTTTTGTTGAGCTTGACTTGTTCTTATTCCCTACCTCAGCTGATGAGTTGCGACTCGGTCTCAGTTCCGACTCTGCTGAGGTCACAGAGTATTCTCTGGAGGTGATGCGAACGCAGTACGAATGGATCTTCATCAATGTGACAGCCACAAACAAGACTGTCAACACTTTTGGCGTTGCTCAAGACGTGGTCATTTATACTGTAAGTATCGGTAGATGCAGCAGTGAAAATAAGACAAAGTAGATATTTATGAAATAAAACTCATGTCTTTCCCCATGTTTTCAATGGGGTGAATGGATTGTTGTTGTCAGCAGCAAGGATGAACAGAATATGTCATTAAAATATGGTGCTCATTCATCCCTTATGAAAAACTGCAAACTGCAAAAGAAGCAACCTTTACTTTACTTTTACAGTATAAAGTGTATAAATGAGGCCCACGTAGGAAGCATGAAACCATTGGCTGTGAGACGTCGAAGTATACTTTTCATTGTGACAGTTGCCGTTTTGAATTTTTGAAGCCAGAAATAATCATAGAAAGCGGTAGGTGCGATAATGTTAAAGAAGATTTTTAAAGATTTTTTTTTTTCATTTGATCCTACAGAGAAAAGATTAAGGTTTTGGCATGTTTCAGTTACGCCGTCAAATAGCCGTTCAAAAATCAATGAGTGACGTCATAGTCACTTGTTATATACAGTCTGTGGCAAATAATGTTAAAGCTAACCTCCTCACATGGTACAGGGCAAACATCAGGACATCTTTGTGAAATAAAACGACTAGTCTTGTTGGTATAAATATCCTCTTAACCCACCCACCACTGTAATCCTCACCCACCACAAGGCAGATATCAGAGCCCTAAAATCTCATGAATGGATACATTATTTACAAAGGACCATCATTTCCCTTATTAGAAAGCAAGGCAAGTTTATTTGTATAGTACATTTCATGTACAGGACAATTCAAAGTGCTTTACATAAACTTAAAAGCATTACAGCAGAAGACGCGCGTTGAAACTAAGTAAACGAAAATAGAAACAGGATAAAATACAATAAAATAGTTTTAAAGCGTAAGGCCCAAATAAAGCAAATGAAACTATAATAACTCTTGTAAAAATGTTAACTCTACTCTTACAGAGTGATGTTCAATCTTTAGTCGAGCTCCTTTGAAGCAACAGTTTTTACAGGTGTTAGTGGTGCTACAGTTTGAGATACTTCTGGCCCTAGTTTCAGCCTGCTGTAGTTTCTCATTTGTGATACTCGGCTAACTAGCCAGATCCAGGCTACCGAGAGTCAATACGTAATGAACCATTATGTTTTTGTTTTTTTTTTTTTTGTTTTTTATAAAACACTAACCTGATTAGTTACTGTTTTGTACATTTGGGCCTTCCTGTGAGACTGCTCAGGTTACTTAACTGCATTAGCTACTAGTTTATATAATCCGTCAATGAGCCTGCTAACCCAAGCATTCAGAACTGCATCAAACGTGCATGTGCGTCGAACTCAATAACATATGATGAAATATCCTTCCACCAGATCAACATGCACAGGAGGTCTATCCTCTACATCATCAACTTCTTGCTGCCCGTTCTGTTCTTCCTGTGTTTGGACTTGGCCTCCTTCCTGATCTCAGACACAGGCGGCGAGAAGCTCGGCTTCAAGATCACAGTGCTGCTCGCTGTCACTGTGATGCAGCTTCTCCTCAATGAAATCCTGCCTGCATCATCAGACAAGATCCCACTTATAGGTAAAAGCTTCCTTTGGGCTGACAAGTCATAAAAAGAAATTACTCTTCATACTTAACCGGTTTTCTCCTCTTTGCTGCTCACAGCCCTGTACTGCATTGGGATTTTTGGGATGATGATGATCAGCCTCCTGGAGGCGATTGTGGTGAAGTATCTGATTGAGAAAGACTCTGAATTTCAAGACAAAGAGGCCACGGGAGACCAAAGCCTGAGTGAGGACTGTGGGGACAAATCTAACCACACCCATGATAAAAGTAATATTTAGTGCTCCCAAAAGAAAAAGTAGACATTTAGACATTTTCAATGTAGTAAGTGTATTGCCTTTGACTTTAGTGTTTGACATATAATGGTCACCTACATGTCTCCTGCATATTTCAGAAGTGATTAATCTGCGTCACTGCTTATGTGACATGAGTGATGAGACTCCATCTGACCCGGTGTCTGTGGACGGAAAGGTATGGACTTAATTGCATATAGTTAAGTCTAGGTCAGGAAAACCCTTAATTTTCCTTTAGTTCTGCTGCATATAGGCTGCGGAGGAACAGTGACGCACTGAGCTTTGCTTTCAACCTCTCTCTTTATCTCCTTTTTAACTCTTCCTATACCTCTCTCACTAAATCTTTTCTTTAATTTTTGTCTCAGATTTGTAATAGTTGATAACCATTAAAAATACTATTTTCTTTTAACAGTAGCATTTGATCAAATTTCCAGCTCTTTGTTAATAACAGATGACAAGCAACTGGAAATGTTAGTAATGTCATATAACATCCTGATTCTTACATGATTGTCTTTTAATTCCCACCCGCACATCACCATCTGCCAGTCCACAGAGGAGTACCATACCCTGGAAACAAGGGCGTAGGTTTGGTCTCAACATTGGTACCTTCCAAGAATTGTGTACAGAT
>JAQQAE010000289.1:18657-36272 GCA_029823295.1 Pseudamia nigra
AGCCTCCTGAAAAGTTGGTAGTGTTTTGTCCCTACCGTCCCTATGCAAACCTACGCCCTTGCCTGGAAAAGGTTTCAGCTGAGCTGAGGAACATGGAGAAAACACTGTATTTAATTCGCAACCGCGGTAAGGAAGAAGAGAAACCTGGCTACTGGACCCGCATGGCAAAAACTATCAACACCGTCTTCTTCATCTTCTATGTCATAGCGCTCACTGTATTTTTAATTGTGATGTTTTTATTGTGGACAGCATAAGCATCTGCACTAATCCACATAAGCATTACTTGCCAAAATCCATGTTTACTGAATTTTAAAAAAAAGCATGCAAGTGCAACCAAAGTTGTGTGTTCCCTTAAAGAAAAAATATGCGTGTAAGTTATTAAAGCAGCAGAATAAACCAAGCTTATTCATGTCGTAATGATTGTGATATGTCAGGAACCCTAAGGTTCCCAGGTTCTCTAAGGTCAAGGTCACTGTGACATCACAAATATATACATGCATTTGTTCAAAAACATTCATTCGCAATGTGGTTGTGACAATTTTGCACAGATGTGCACTTCAATAAAATGATGATGTGATTACATTTTATATGTCAGCTTCATGACACAGCACTACAAAAACATTTTGCTTGCCATTACTCAATGCCGTTCCCTACTGTATAAACAGAATCAGTGAAGAAAACATGTTATTTACTGGAAAATTACTGGACGTAAGCATGTCAATATAATATAGTGAGAAGGTCTATTTCAAATTTTAAATTAAAATTAAGTGGCTACACTTAAGACACTTCCTGATCCTCTAAACCTTCCAGCGACGGTACTGTAACTTGTTTACTTCATAGTTGTTATTGTGTCTTGTCTCTAAAATAAACTCCCTCTAACATCATTGGGGTCCAGTTCTGCTTACTCTGAGTGCACAAGAACCGAAAGCAGCACACTAGATTACCAAGGATTACATTTTGTTAATTACTAATTGTGATGTTCGACAAAGCCTTTCCTGCATCTTTGACTGGTGTCTTTAATTGGCTTTTTGCTGCCCAGAGTGTGGGCGGTGTCAGTGACTGTCATTTTATCTGCTTATGCTATGTGTCGATGAACCCTAGAGGGTCATTCTGTTTGCCAGTCCTTAATATAACAGGACCAGGCTAATTATTTCAGACGGTGGATTCTCACTGATGATGCTTGTCGGTTTCCTGCTCACGCTTTTCCTCACGGGTAGGTGATGCTATAAATGAATCTTTTAAAATGTGGAAATGTTCCCATGCAAAGATTTGTAAAAATGGATTTCCGATGCTTTTGGTGTGATATCACATTTCCTGAACACTTAACGGCGTGATAATATGTAATATGTATGTGTAAGGGATAGTAAACAATGGATTGCATTACTCTGTCGAGGTTTATTGCTCAGTGATGATAGGCTCTAAATAATCAATTTATTAAAAAAAAACAATTTGATTCTTACTTCAAAACTGTATATACCAAAGCATGATTTGTAATACATAGCAATGGCCTGTTATTCATTTGTTATGCAGATATTTAAGACTTAAGAAAAGTAATAAAAGCATAAAAAGAGGTAGAGATTATTGGAAAATTGCAAACTGCTGAAAGTGAATTAGTGTTCTGGGTTGTGTTCTCCCCATTTAAAAGGCCGTAATGCACCCAGGAGATGTCCTCACGTGGCTGCTGTGTAATGACTCTCAGTGACCACAAGAATCAGATTTCAGTGCAAACATCTGTGAGTTAGAGCAGCGACTGAAACACTGAAATCTAACAGCATTAATGACGGGTATTTGTATATTTTCCTGCAGATGGAGCCTCGGCTCAGTTTAAGTGCACTTATCAGGATGTTTTAAACTACCTGAATCTATCCATGAACAATGAGCTGTTCACCATGACCCGACCTGTTAAAAACCACACACAGGCTTTGAATGTCCGCCTTGGCATGGCACTCTATGCCATTCTGGATGTGGTAAGTAATTAAAAGTTCACATGGCACAGAGTTATATACTCATTTAGCCTTTATATTTTAAAAGGGAGTCCATTACCAGGACTTATTCTAAGTGAAATAGCACAAGAATAACAAATGAATAAGGGATGGCTGGATTTTTTTAAGGCTACAGATGATGTGTAGGCAAGGATGACGGCGAATGGACAGAAAATTAGGCACAGATTTCCACACCCACCTGAACTACGCACAGTCTCGATTTAAACAACCCAGAACATGTTTTATATTTTAGATCCAAAATATAATTTATCCTCCAAGGACCCAGACCTGGAGGAGGGACCTCAGTCCTCAAAACCTGAGTTAACTGGCTATCTGACTAATTATACAGGTACAGGTTCAAGAGGCATAACCTGCAAACACAGACAAAAATGATGCCAAACACAGCTGAACCGTTTTTATCAGTGAAACTTTGTTAGTGTTGTTTGTTCTTGGTTTGGAAAAACTACAATATCAGTGGATTCAGAAGACTGCCACATCTGTGACAGCCATCTTACTAACAGGGAAAAGTGCTTCAACACTGCCCCTCAGTCCGTGTTTGTATAAAAATCACCCTACTTCAGTTGAAGTGTTGTGGCCGGCACCGCTTGTTTTTAAAAGAATCTGAACCAGAGCATTTGCAGACCAAATGAGACATGAGCTCTCAGGCAGTTGCTTTTCCTAGCCTCGGCAAGTTTAGTCTGAATTTCATTACTCAATTTTTTAAAATAACAGTTTTATGTTAAAAAAAACACTTTTATTGATTTTTACTACTAAATTGGCGATATTTTTAACATCCTTTGTCTCTCGTAATGATACTGGTAGAGCTGCAAGAACACACCATGCAGGGCTTTTAATTTTAATGGTTTTGAGTGCATGTACATCTACTGTGTTTGTGCTGCTGTAGTTTTGTCAAAGGTTTTCTCACAAGGTTTTTTTTTTCTCTTATTTTTTAGAAAGAGCTTGAACAGAAATTTGTTCCCTACGTTTGGATTTTCATGGTGAGTTTTATTCTAACGAAACCTTAAAGGTCCAGCTGAAAATGTTGGCAAACCAGCTATTAGCCCAGTTTATACACGGTGCATGTGTGGACAGGTGACCTGCCAGTCAACACAGCTTACAACCTCATAGGTGATTGAGCTCAGACATACTAGCTTGACAACTGTGAGGTTGTAAGCTGTGTTGGTGGCAAAGGGCAACGACCAGGGCTGTTCAGTGACGCCAATGCAGAAGTAACTTTACGTTGTAATCCCACCGCTTGGTCACTAGGGAATCAATCGTCCGGCTCTGAGAAGCTTTTTCGGATAGAGATTCATGTGACTCTATCTGAAAATGCTAAGCGAATAAATTTTTTTTCATGGGTCATCATGGTCTCAAACATTTTATTTGGACCCTTGAATAAGTAATGTGGTGGGCCGTCTTTAACTTTTTGCTCCGTTCTTAAGATACTACAGCAAATAATCCAACAAATCACTGCCGTGCTGGGGTTTGATTGACATGTTGCTGTAGCAGCAGCTCACTAGTGAATTCGGACTGAGTTGGACCTTCGTAACTTGTGTTTAGTCAATATGTTCATAGTTATACATGACATACACACATAGTGAAGTTTTTCCGCATCAGTAAGCTAGCGGCTAATAATAGCTTCTCATAAGCCCCACTGCCATTTGTCCAAATATGGTTACATCCTGTTTTTGGCTCCAATATGTCTTCCAGGAAGTGACAACCGATTGGCCTCAAAACGGCCCTTCAGAAACTAATGGATGATGTCACGATCACTTTGTCCAGTTATATATATAGTCCATGGTTGGTGGACACGTCACCTGTTTAATTATTCAGCCATGAATTTGTCGGCTACTGGCTCGTTTGCCAACATTGTAGACAGGAGCTTTAAATGCGTCCTGATCAAACTCAAACAAAATATCTTTATTTGAAACGCTTTCTTGCATCATTTGTATTTTCTCTTTGTAGTTTTGGCAAAATGACTACATTTCCTGGACACCAGATCAATTTTGTGGAATTTCACATATTACTGTCCCTACTGAAGTACTGTGGAAACCGGACATAACTATTGAAGAAATGTAAGTGAAAATGTATTTAAGTGAGTAAGAATTACTACGTGGGGATGTTGGCAGTTTTCCCCTTCAGCCACTTTAGTCCATGAGCCATGTCCCCAAATTTGGGCTGACCGGTACGATTTCGGGTGGCCAATCTAATATCAATATTCATAAAGGTGGACTTCTCATGATAGTAATCCTTAGTCAGTAAAAACTCAATATCAACAAACAGGTTCAGGTGATTTGTTTTTAACAGTTTTCTATTTTTCTTCATCATGTTGTGGTGTCTCTCACCTGTGCCACCTCCTTCATCTATAGGCTGGTTCTCACATGTTAACAGTCTGCAGAGCTCTGAGCATTTCAGGCCATTCGCTGCACAGCTGCATTTTGATGCTGTGCGTGTAGTTTGTGAGCTATGCATCATGGTCTGTACCATGTGAGGTGGCCAAGGTTCCTTGGTATTGTTTGAAAAGTCTACCCGTAGGCACTGAGGAAAACCACGACAGCAGCTTAGACGTGCTACACCCCAACAAAGTTTTTTTTTCTCCAAAATTCAGTTTCTGCGCTTCTATACAAAAGGGTTTCGCTTGCTGTATGCAACATGTAAGCACATGCTTGTTTCTGTCTTGAGTATTTTTTTTCCAAAAAAAAAAAAGGTGTTACAGTATTACATTTTAGAAAATATTAATGCTAAAATACAATTAGAGTGGAAACTGTGACTCAACAACAGCAATGGACCTGTTTTTGTGATTGTTTTTTGTGATTTTTTTAATTCTCACGTGATTTTATGAGGAAAAACATGTAACTACAAAACCTGTAATTGAAACTTTAGTGAAGCAAAAATTAATGTTTAAACAGTGCAGGTGGTCTAATTTCCAAGATACTCACATGCGTAAGTGCCACTGTCCATGTGAAACTGAAATACCATTTACAGTCTATGAGATGCATGTATTGATGCCACATCATTCACATCAACATGGAGATTGGAAGCAATGAATACCGGTGGGTATCAAAACGATACATAGTAGTTTGAATAAATGGGTTTTAACATACACAGAGAAGGAAAAAATGTCACATAAAAGTTATTTCAAGGCATTGTTTCAAATCATGTGTGTATATATGATGCAAAACCCTGTTGTATAGAAAGCTCATGAAGTGAATTTTGGCAGCAATTTTGTTGTGCTGTAGCATGTCTAAGCTACCTTATTCAGAACTACAATCATGGCTTTCTTCAGTGCCTATGGGTAGACTTTTCAAATAATACCAAGGAACCATGGGCACCTCATATGGTACCGACCACAACCCCTGGCTCACGGACTATTAGATTCTGTATATAGCCATGGTCAGAGCTGTCTTTACACAAGGTATTTACACACTTTAATACAAGTTGCTAAATTCCACATTTTGCATGGGAATGATCGTACACACTCGTTATGTACTCATCGGTGCATAAGCACGGTTGATAAATGAGAACCCTGTTGTGTCACCAGCTTTGTGTTCTGTGTTTTATACTGTGTATGTATGCCTGTGTGTTTAATGCAGGATAGAGAAGGACAGAGCTCCTCCAAGTCCATATCTCATCATTGTCAACTCGGGTCTAGTCATCCTTAAAAATGACCAGGTCCTGGTCAGCACTTGCAGGATGCACATTTATAAATTTCCCTTTGATATGCAAAAGTGCACCCTTTCCTTCAAGTCAGTCGTGCACTCTGGTGAGATGACCTCTTTATCATCACATGCACCATACAGTACATTTCTCTTTTGTTGCTGCTGCCTTAGCCTCAGTTTTATTCTTTTTTCCCACCTCAGACAAAGAATTGCAACTCATTCTCAATGCCAACTCTTCGATGGTGACAGAGTATTCTCGTGAGGTGATGCTAACACAATACGAATGGGTCTTCGTCAACATGACAGTCACTAACCAAACAGTCAACAAATATGGCTTAGATCAAGATGTAATAATCTATACTGTAAGTATTATTACTGGCTCTTTCCCTCCACTCTGATTATTCATATTGCCCTACACTGGTGAACCTATATGATCCGCTCTTTCACACATACTATGATCATGATTTCATACATGATCCACACCAACACATGCAGTGTCAACTCAGTGTACAAATGTGGTAGGATACAAATAAATCTCATTGGAGGCAAGAATACGAAGGACAATTTATTATGAGTGAAACATATGAGAATAATATTACACAGTAGGATGTAAGCATGCAGCTAGTTTAATACTGATATTAATATTAATCGATTCTAAATCTAGGGTCTACTATATAGCTTTTTTTCTGTCTCAACCCTATCAATGTCCCTTGTTTTTCTTTAGTGATTTCATATGAATATTCTGGCATAGTGTGTGTGCCAGTACTGGGCCAGCAGCACATTTTCAGTTTAATATTAGTATATGTGTGGGCCAATCCTGAACCAAACTTTTAAAATGTTGCAGTGTGAACCCAGACCAAACACACCAGGGCCATATGTGAACTTTTTGTTTTTCAGCTGATAACCATATTATAAATTGACCACATTTTGTCCATAAAGTATATAAAAAAGGAGCATTAGGTAAAGCATGTTGAACCAGTACTAGCAAAGGAAAAACACATCAACAAAAGGCCCATCACAAAACAGACTCACACACAATATTTACCTACTGAACCTTTAATCATTCTTTCCCAGATCAGGATGGAGAGACGGTCGATGCTTTACGTCATCAACTTCTTGCTGCCCGTTCTGTTCTTCCTGTGTTTGGACTTGGCCTCCTTCCTGATCTCAGACACAAGCGGCGAGAAGCTCAGCTTCAAAATCACGGTGCTGCTCGCTGTCACTGTGATGCAGCTTCTCCTCAATGACATTCTGCCTGCCTCGTCAAACAGGATACCGCTTATAGGTAAAGATGTCTGCTTTTTGGCAAACAAGTGGTCAAAGCAACAACTCTACACACTAACAGATTTCTCCTCTCTGCTGCTCACAGCCCTCTACTGCATTGGGATTTTTGGGCTGATGATGCTCAGCCTCCTGGAGACGATTGTGGTGAAGTATCTGATTGAGAAAGACTCTGATTCCCAAGACAAAGAGGCAACGGGAGACCAAAGCCTGAGTAAGTAATCTTTATATGTCTTTCTGTAGGCAAATTATAGTGATATTACTGCTTTGGAATATTTTGTATTCCAGTTTTTCATGGGTCTTGTGCATTTTTTCAGAAGTGAAAAAACTGTGTCAGTGTTTATGTGACATACCTGATGAGACTCCATCTGACCTGTTATCTGTGGACAGAAAGGTATGGATTACGTTCAACAGTTCATGCAAATGAACAAAAAAACTGTGTCATTTTTTTGTTCCTTCGCTGACATTCTTGATTTTATCACCTCGACAGTCAGATTAGGGTGAATCACCTTATTTAGATGTTGTGTCTTCCCTTCCTTTATTGCAGATCACCATCAGCCAGTCCACAGAGGAGTACCATACCCTGGAAAAGGTTTCAACTGAGCTGAGGGACATAGAGAAGATACTGTCTTTAATCCTCAACGGCAACAAGGAAGAAGGGAAGCCTGGCTACTGGAGGCGAAGGGCAAAAACGATCAACAAAGTCTTCTTCATGTTCTATGTCCTAGCAGCTGCTGTGTTTTTAATTGTCATGTTTTTTCTCTGGACCGTGTAAACAGCTCTACTGTGGAGCATCATCATTGCATATTCATTGCTTTTCAGATTTCAAAAGTGACATTCGACTTTGTCATATATTCCGTGTACGCTGAATAATCCAAAAGAAGCATGTAAACGTAACCCAAACTGTATGTTCACCAAGTACATCATCTCAATTGTTTCGTGTAAAGTCTTTATAGATTCTGCCAGCTGTGGTTTCAAGGCAGCAGCAAAATCAGAGTTTTGATTTTCTTTGCAAAACTGATGTAATAATGGAGGCAACTCTATTTACCAGCACATTTAAAAACAACAGACATTGACCAAAGTGCTGTACAATAAAGCTGCAAATTAAAATAAATAAAATGGACCCAGCAGCACTTACATAAAAAAAGAGAAAACAGTGAAAGACAAACATAACGGCTGAACATACCAGGTCAACTTGTAAAGGCCTAAGTGGAAAAGCTGCATGATAATAATAAAAAATAATAATGTTCGCTATTCATTCTTTGCATTTAACCCATCCTATAACCCTAGGAGCGGGAGGGGGGGGGCAGTGATATGGGTGTTATGAAAATTTTATTGTGAAATCAATCAATCAATCAATCAATCAAACTTTATTTGTATAGCACCAATCATAATCGTCGATTATCTCTAGGCGCTTCACAATTCAAAATCAAAATTCAAATCAAAAGTATCAGGCCCAATGTGCACAATGCAACAAGAAAGAAATAAGCTGCATGTGATGATGAAAACAAAACAAAATGACTTTGACAACAAGTAAGAAATTAATAATAGTGACATAATGTTGAAGAGCCTAGTCTAGAAACAGTTAAAGTAATACTGAACACTAAAATATGGGTTTTGAGCTTCAAAGGTACTTGTATGATTTCAGCTGTTTCAAGACCACTTCATGGCTTTAGTTCCTGCTCGGAAAGATCTGCACAACGGAAAGAAAAATTATGAGAATATTCTCAATGTGGCAAACATAACGATTTGTTTTAGTTGGGTCTTTCTTACATGATACAACCTGTGAAAGAAATTATATGACCTGACAATAATCTCCACACTTAAAGTTGCTTTCTGACTTTTCTGATTGATCTAGAGGGAGGATTTAGGCTCAGCTTGGGAGCAAAAGTTACATAATAGACATATTTTTGTAATTATTATTTATTTTGAATCAGAATTTAAAGCAAAAAGAAAGAACAAAACCTTGGCAGAAAAGTTGCACAATACATTTGATAAATAAATAAGCAACATGTAATCATGACAAAAATGCAACTATGTCAAAAACAAGTAAATTGAGTATTAATTATAACTGACGTTTAAGAGCAGTCTATAAACAGGTGACGTGTCATGCTGGAGGGCTGTGCTGTATTTATTCCTTTTTTCTATACTGTATAGTGTTTTGCATGTGCTGCCTCCTCCGGTGCAGCAGGGGACGCTCTTTGAGATCCACGTACCTCCGTCCACGCCGTCGTTCAATCAGTGACGTGGATTTTCATTGAGATTCGCCACTGTCGCCAAAATCACCAACTCGACAAACCTTTCTACCAACTTTCGTCTCGTCAAGGCCCGTACGACTCGTTTTCTCCCCGTGTTTCTCTACGGACGCTACTTTGTCGCTGTTTTTACACCAGGTGAGCAATATGAGCAAAAAAATGACCCGTTACATTGTTCCAGCGGGTTAAAAGTCGGTTCTGATTTTGTTTGTTGTATTTTTTTCCGTGTGCAGAGGGTTTTTTTTCCTCCCAAACAACAGAATGAGTAAAAACAGCAAAGTGTTGAACCTGAAGGATAAAATGAACGGTAATGAAGTGGACCTGAGCCTGAGTAACCTCACCGAGGTGCCCGTCAGGGAGCTGGTGAGTGTTCTGACCCGTGTTCGGGTCAAATTGACCCTTTGTCATATGTATTTGTAAAGAGCAAATGTGTCGTGTGCGGGGGGAAAAAGGAACAAAATCATCACCAAAACAAACAAAATAGTTAAAAATGAAAACAATGAACAACATTGACGGGAAAAAAAGGATGGAAATTATCTTCATACTGCACAACATATCCAAAGAAAATGAGCAAAATAATTCAGAATCAAGAAAATGGAACAAAATATTGAATAATCAGTATCATCAAAACTGCACAAAAAGAAGCAAGACTATCCACGAAATGAATAAAGAACAACTTGGAACAAAACTAACCAAGAAAATGAATAAATGTGAAGGAAAAATGAACAAATGATCACCATATTACCCACAAAATCAAATCGTGCAGCCCTAACATTTACTGTGCCTAAATACCAAGTAGACATTTCACTTATGGATGAATAGTAAGTGACTGTTGACTTCTACAACTGTTCAGAGACCCTACACATTTAAACACTAACTGACTCCTAAAAACCAACAGTATATAAACAACTAAGGTGCTTGAATGTGTTTTTGTTTTTCTTTTCAGCGTTTTATTTATACTGTTCACGTTGCTTTAATAAACCAGATAAATCTTATTCACTGAATTTCAAACCCCAGTTCATTAGTTTAAGAGGAAGAGATTCTCATCTTTTGATTTATTTTCCCTCCAATGTCAGTAACTGATTTGAGAAGCTTAATATTATACCTTGGCTCTTATTGGAACATAGTTTAGCCAATTCTAAGAGATTATTAAACTCCCTGTTGGACCAGTTAAAGGCCCAGTCGATTGTTTATCGCTCGGGTAAATCCTTATTTAAGTTAAGAGAGTTGAAATGCTGGTCATATATGCTTGTTTTAAAGCCTGTGACGTTACATTGACCCGTGCTATGCTTTTATCCACCAGGCTGCAGTTCCCAAAGCTACTGTCCTCGACTTGTCCTGCAATAATATTGTCACCCTTCCTGTGAGTATGAATACAGACGGGGACTGTGTTGTTTTCTAGCAGGATGTGGTGGTTAATGATTTGCATCATGCCCGATATTTTTAAGGTTAAATTTCCAAACAAAAATCTTGAGCTCAAATACTTTAAATCATTAAAATTAGGGGAATGGGTATCTTTTTATACAGAGGGTTAGAGGGGGCATTTAAATATGAGCTACGTAGGTAGTTTTTTTTTTTTTTTTTTCCATGTTCCTTTTTCCTGATGGTGACAGGATGTTTTATATATAAAACTGTGGGATTATAAAGTCAGTTTAAAAATGTAAGGACACGCAGAGTGGTACGAAGAGTAATTTAATGTTGTAGTACTTGAGAGCAATTTTTTAATACACTCTGTCTGGGCCTTAAACAACGAATGCTCAACATTTTATTTCCAGTACAACAGAGACAAAACTGCATGGATATCACTGAACTGGATGTGCCCTGTTTGATTTATCATCACTGTGACTTATGAAAAATATCTTTCAAACATTTCATGCACACGCCTAAAAGAAAAATACCACATACACACACTTTTTATTTTAAGCACCCTAATGTTTGAGTTATTTTAGGGTTATGGTAAGAAAAAAAAACTGGTTTAGGCATCTTATACCATAATTAGTGTGTTTGAAGAACTTGTTTATTGCAGTGCTCTTAAAGTACATCTGGTCTGGTTACCATGACAACATATTTAAACATATTTAAAGTTTTTTACAACCACCTTTAGGAACTATATTCTGCCTTCAACTCATTCTGCAGATTTTCTTCATTGTCATTGTGTTGTCTTTTGTTGTATATAGTCAGAGTTCTGCAACCTGACCCACTTGGTTAAGTTGGATCTGAATAAAAACCAGCTGACCAGCCTCCCGGAGGAATTGGGGAACCTGGTCAACCTTCAGCATCTGGACTTGTTTGGCAACAAACTGATAGTTCTGCCGGTCAGCTTCTCTCAGCTGAGGGTGAGCATCACACAACCCCGTATCAGAGCACAGTGCCTAGTCCAAGTGGGAGAGGAATATTAGTATTGTTCAAACAAAGGGCTTGAAATTTTTAATGCAAGTGCACAGGTTTGTACAGGCAAAATCACTTATAAACTACTCTGACCTACAGAAAAGTAAGTTCCAATTTTTAACAAAACTCATGGATTATGTGGTATCAGTTGAATAGTTTCTACAGATTTGACAAGTCGCACACTGAATTATTCTAGGGACGTGTGATGCTTCCTGAATTGAGTGAGTTCTGTTCCCTGCACACTGCTGATTTTGAATTCCCTCTGTGTTACTCTTGTGTTTTTGTCATCAGAATCTGAAGTGGTTGGATTTGAAGGACAACCCACTGGAGCCTGGTCTGGCCAAAGCAGCAGGAGACTGTTTGGATGAGAAGCAATGCAAGCAATGTGCCACCAGGGTGAGGAGACATAATAAAGCCATGATTTCATGTATTATTAGGAGTCAGTGCATTATTAATCAGTATATTTGTTAAAGTGTGTTTGTCGTTGTAGGTTCTGCAGCATATGAGAGCTCTTCAGGAAGACGTTGATCGTGCACGAGAGAAGCGCCTCTTGAGAGAAAAAGGTGGGGATCATTTAGAGATGACGTATTGAGTGAACTGCATAATGACCTAGTTCTCTGTTGGCCCTTTTCCACCTGTTCAGAATGGCTTCACTCAGTTTAGGGACCAACACATTGCTTTTCCATTTCTGAGTTGCAGCCCAGCTGGATGTAATGGTGATGTCATGTAAACATGTAGTAAAATTACTTCAGCGTGGCGCTCAAGGGAAATGGTGACGGTGAAAATTTACAGCCATAAATTGTAACCTTTGAATTTATACATTACGTATTAAGTTGTTAAATACAAGACAAACTTAGACAAAAGGTAAAGAAAGTTAATTCAGTAGCAGTTGTTTTTAAAGTGTGTTATGTTTGTTGTTGGTGATTGAATTTTGTATAATTAGGGTTTATTGTTTGGATTGTGTTTTTATGTTGTTTTTGTCTTTCCACATGTGAAGACTTTGTAAGAAATAATGTTATCCTTTAGATTTTGTGTGATAATCTACGACTAAAATCCATTAGACCTGGTTTTCACCGCAGGAACATCAGTCATTTTACGGGGCTGTTGGTGTGTGTCTCCCTTGCGGGAAAAATTACAGGAACCTTTGCGGGGTCTAACAAGTCCCTGCTTCAGGGTAGGAACTCCAAACAGCCCTGGACAGAACTTGAAGGTTTACTCGATGCTGATTGGGTATACCCAGAGCAGGAAATTGTGTCAAAAGGAAACAGGAAGCACTTTTAAAGCCCCACAGAAGATGAGTAGTAAAAATAGTAGGATTCAGGAGTATCGACAGATTTTTACAATCGAAAGAGTAATGTATGAGAAATGGACCGACGCAAGGGTGTGGGCACTGCTTGCATTCTATGCCAGCGAGGATTTTGCACAACGATTGTGACAATCGCAACTGATTACGTCACGGTGGAGCCTATTCCACAGTGGAGACACAGGGACCGAGAGGGCCGAGTGAGAAGACGTTACTGAAAATTCCCCCCTTGTACACCAATATTCCTGTGGTGGAAATGTGCCTATAGTTCAGTTTAGTTATAGTGGTATTCATAATCCAAGATTATCTCTAGGAACTTAATAAATCAAGACCTTAAGACTATATGGAGCGCAAACCCAACAGAACAGCAAGCCTAGGGCACCTGGAGGAGGAAAAATGTCCTTTAAACAAAGAGAAGAACCTGCAGCAGAACTGGGCTCTAGGTAGGTGGCCACCTGCCTGCCAGTGAGGGTTAGTAGACAGAGGAACACACAACATGCAGACAGACACTGGACAGGCTCATGATCAGCAATCGTGTATAGGAACAGGGGGTGCAGACTTAAAATCTGTAGTCAGTTTATCAACATATAGTCTTGTCTAAATGTTTCAGTGATTCTCATTGCCTCGGCTCAATGTTTTGCAACACAGCTTGACAATGTGTGCGCACTGACATCAGCAATTCTGGATCAACCGATTGGTGACTTGCATGATTTTACGTTGCACTTAAGATCTTGCTTTGACTTACTTAAATCTGCAGCAAAGTGGAGACAAAAAAGATCCTCCCATAATCCTGCTTGGTAGCCAGCACTATGGAGTACGTGAAAAAAGCTGTGGCGAAACAAGTTGAGCAAATTTTATTTTGAACCAGTCTGCTATGGTGTAGTCTGGCCCAGATCTGCCGGTGCACGGCTGCAAATCCCTCTAACAACAGGAAAAGGGAGATCAAATTTCCCTCAATTCATATTTAATCCCCAGTAAGAACCATTTCACTGGAAAGAGGTTGAGTTGATATTTATTTTGTAAGTGATCCAGTGAAATTACACGTGAAGAGCCTCTTGTGAATTTTGTTGCTCAAACGAACCACTTTTTGTCTGAAGTGTCAAGATGACGATGTGGCATGTAGTGTAGTAAAACCAAGTCCTAAACGCATTTTCATCTTCTTTTGATCAGAGCTGGAGAGAAAGAGGGAGACGAAGCAGAGGGAGCGGGAGGCCAGAGTGAGAGAAGCTCGTAAACGGGAGAAGGCGGAGGAGAAGGAGAAAAGGAGGAAAGAGTACAATGCTCAGATGGCTGCCTTAGCTGCACAAGAGCAACAGAAGAAGAGGAATGAGGGGAAGAAGAAAAGGAATGGACAGGCAGCAGGTACAGACTGTCGGCTAAGCCCTGTTCTCTCAAGTTGCCACTGCAAGTCTGTCTTAAAGAGTAGATGAGTTTAACAATGTTGTGTGTGTTGTGTTTTTTTTTTTTTTTTTTTTTTTTTTTTAAACTATCAGCAGAAAAAAAGGCTGTCGTAGAATCACCGCCTAAGCCCAGACGACCCCTCTTTGGCCTGATGTTGAAGTTCCTCCTCCTCCTGCTGCTGGGATTGGTGGGAGTGGCGGCTGCCTGTCGGTTCACTGACCTGCAGAAGGAAGCCATGTGTGTGCCCGTCCGGGTGGTAATGGACAAAGGCATTTCCTGGGCCAAACAGCAGGAGGTCGTTGTCCAACAACTCATACAAAATCTGTCGTCTGCAGCCAAGGAGCTTCTTGAATCAGCACAAACACCAAAAAATTAATTACTCATCTCCCTCCTTTCACACTCAAAACTGCAGGTTTTCTGCTCCTACCTGTGCATCCTGGGATTTCTTTTTTTATTTTTTAAATAATGTGCTGAAATCACGAATCGCATTCGGGAGGGTATTTCTGCATTCCCACACCCGGTTTTGTGGTGATGGGAGGTGAAGAGTCTGTACAGATGGACGACGAGGGGTAAACGAATCAAAAATCATCTTAAATTCCTATGGAATTGTTGCTGTTGTGCCCTCTGGAGTCTGTTTTTAAGTAAAATCCCTCTTAACGTCATCCTGTTCACCATGCCGTGCACTTTGACAAGCGCTCGAGCCAGTGTGTGTGCGTCTCAGTGCATCACATGGACTGTGAGTAGCTCAGGTGGCCCTGTCTGTGCTGCACTGGAGTCTAAAATCATGCTTAATAACAGAGTTGTGCATCAGCCTGTGTTGATGCGGCCGCGTGAGCCTGATCATACACTCAATTCGCTGGCCTTTAAAATCCTGCATCACATCTCAGTTATTTTGCACCGTGTGGACTCCACACTAGAGCCCAGCTAATTAGCATTTTATTAATGGAAATAAAATGACAAAATGCCAAAGATTTGACTAAAAACTTTGAATTTTTATTAAAGAGGAGTTGCATGCAGTAGCTACAGCAGATGGCAGTCAACAACCCCAGTTTAGAAAAGCAGACGGCAAATCAAATGCTGTGGGACGGGAACAAAGTTTGGATACACTGTCTCCTTCAGTGGCTTTTCTTTATTTTTATTTTCAACACTACATACTCGTACCAAAGACATCCAAATGTAAATAAAACTATGTTGTAAACAGAAAAATGTTAAACAACCCAGAACATATTTAATATTTTAAATCGTCCAAAGTGGACCATGTCATATGAGGGGAAATTATTGTAGCTTCAGTTCCTCAGTTAAAAGTGCATGATAAAGAAGTGAAAACACTTTCCAGTATTTTCCAAACCAGTATTGTCAATTTGAGCATCTATAAAGATGTTCTTTCATATGACTTTTTTTTTCTCCCATTCTAGCTAAGAACACTGCAAAGTATTCACGTTTGCTTCCAGAAAACTACAGGGCACGTCCACTGCCATCTGACTGTATCGCAAACAGCCACACTTCAAAAACTCTAACGTAACCTTCTAGCACAGTTTAGAAAGTGATGTCATGACGAAGTTTGAACACCGGAGAGCCTCAAACAATGAAACTGTCCTATTTCACTATGATGGAGACATCTGTTCATGATCAAATTTAAGGAACCAGTGTGTGCAAATTTACATGGATCTAGAAACAAAAATCAAATATGGTTTCATGCAGTGTCCATATCACCTATGGCTACGAATAGCCGTGTTTTATTTCCTTAGAATAATATCAGGTTCTCTTCCACTGAACCAAGCAAACATTTCCCTGCTGTTTCTATTCAGCTGGTTGGAAAGTGCAACATCACTGCATGTCACACACAGGTCCTTTTTTAAGGCATTGTTATGAATATGTAAACAAATTCTGATATTCCTATGACATTTCTAATACACAGATGTATTTATGGACGTCAGTAGCGCAGTATTGGGCAGACTCCCGACAGTATTGATTTTTATTTATTCTGTCCTCTCACTTTGGCTGGTGTTTAGCTCTGGGGCATCCTCGTGCCAGTCGGCTGCACGGGTTCATGTACAGCTTTGTTCATGCACTAACATTGTCAGCATCAATAAATGGCTATGCACTGCAAGACTTGATCAGACTGTGAATGTGTTTAAAAAATGGTTATTGCCTGTGATGGGCAGTTGTAAATCGCTTCACCCGTGCTGGGACTTAAATCGGAGCAGATAAGAATCATTATGACATGTTCATGGGGTTATGGCAGATTTACATCCTTCTACCTGTACAGATCAGATGTTAACCACTTCATTTACTGCACTGTACGTTTATTCCAATTTGTTGTGAACTTAGTTTTCTGTTCAGCTAATGCAGAAAAGTCAACGACCTAAATATTAAACATGGTATGTATATGCTGCAAGTCTGAAGTGTGGACACATTCTCCTTCAGTGTTTTTTTTTTTTTTTTTCAGCCTTGTATATTAATACTGAAGAGAAAGAACACATGGAATTATGCAGTAAACAAGTGTTAAACTGTAAATCATGTTTAGGGTTGTTTAGACATTTAGCTTTGATGACAGCTTTGCACACTAATTTGTGACTTTTTTGTGATAATGTACTTTGGACCATCTTGTGCAGAGGAAGGGTGGGTACGGAGAGGATAGACCTATCAGTGCTAGTACAACTACTGTACAAATCCAACAGTTAAGTAAAGCGACAAGGCCTTAAGAAATTATGGTCAGTTAATCTAAAAAAAAAAACTCGAACTTTAAATATGTCCATTTGCAGTCACCACAATTATTTTTATTACATAATTCCATATATGTTCTTTTACTGTATGATTGTCTTCCGTATTAATGTGCAATCTTGAAAACAATAAAGGAAAACACTTAAGGTGTGACTGGTATTGTATGTTGAAAACCACCCGTTTATCCAAAATATGGTTACCAGGACTTTTGTATAGCCAGGTAAAATAATGATCATTGCCTATGACCCTTAATGAAGATAACTTTGCTTAATGGTGCGATTGATGAGCAGCGTTAAAGACACAAATGAGTGAAACCCATTTCCTGATCCTCTCGTGTTAGTGGCATCCATCAAATGGAGCCGTGCTGCTTGAGAACATTACTGTGAGAGCTCTCATAATGACTGGAAAAACGAGACGCATTTAAACATTTAGAATAGCCAAGCGTCAGTTAATATCCCCATCCGTCTTCATATGAAGACAGAATTTAGAATCAAGTCCAGACGACATTACGTGTATAGTTTATAGTACAGTATTAAGACTCTATAGCAGGGGTGGCCAACCCCAGTCCTCAAGAGCCACTGCCCTGCTTGTTTTGCAGCTGTCTCTGCCCTACCCACTGTTG
>JAQQAE010000290.1:0-30798 GCA_029823295.1 Pseudamia nigra
ACCGGTAATGTTTACATTTTAAATTGTCAGTGATACAGGTGCGGCAGATGTAGGTACACAAGCCTAGAGTGCCCTCTCGCAACAGTCAGTGTGAAAACAATGAACACGTGAAATAGTTTGTATATATGTCTCTCTGGTGTATGTGTCGCATCCATAGCCAGACTAGGAAAAAAATGCAATGTATAGTCTGGAAAATACAGTAATTCGTAATGTTTTTTTTTATTTTTATTTTTTTTGTAGATTATTTGGTTTCTTTTTTTAATTCTCATATAATTTTAGTTTAGTACTTATTTTCTTCATTTGGATTTCATGTTCACACCAGTTGAAGTCATAATTGCATCAAATTTATGTTCTGTTCAGTGACTTTCTTTTCTTCTGCTATTGATGTGCAGTTTCTGTTGTATGGTTTTTTTTTTTTTTGGTTTTTTTTTGTTTTTTTCTAATTCTACACAAAAATGCAATAACCAGTGCAACATGTGATAGTAGTATTTATCAGACTGTGTGTGTGTCTTTTTGTCATTACAGTTCATTTTGTTTTCATGTTTAGGAATCCAATCTCAGAATGTTTAAGCATTTTCATCCTGAACTTATTTCAGATGTTCTTTTTCCCAAATGGGGAAAGTTTGAATATTTATTTTAATTTAATGTGCTGACATTCACAATGTTTAACAAATAATTTGAAAAACTCCCAATTATAAAAAGTAATAAATGTACAACAGGAGAAGCGCACCACATTTTAATTTTTGCAAAGTCGGAACTATCATGTGAATTCTCATACAGTATTACATTGTCACGTTGCTTCTAATTGATATGAAGTTGAGGTGAACATTTTAAAAATAAAAACCAATCTCATATGTTGTTTTGGTTGAAAACAGATCCATTCAGTGAATCTGAAGGATGATTGCGAATGATATAAGACAGTAAACTGACACGTCTCTGGCTCGGCTGTTCAGGGTTTTGACAGAAAAAGGGAAGGAAGTCATGTTCGTGAGGCCAAAGAAGTTGATCCGAACATCGGGCAGCGAAGCGCTGGGATACGTGGACATCCGGACACTGGCTGATGGAATGTGCCGCTACGACCTGAACGAGGAAGACGTGACCTGGCTGCAGATCATCAACGAGGAGTTTGCTGAGATGGGTGAGTTATGAATACAACAAACTTCTACCTGTCCAGAAACACAGACTTGGGTACCAGGACCTCTGAGGTCATCTTTGATGTTTTGACGGCATCCATGTTTAGGAATAAATATGTTCAGAACTTATTCTGTGCTGTTATTTCTATTAAACCTGCCTTTCTCAAACTTTGGGTGTTGGAGCCTCTTATTGGGCCACCAATTTTATTTTCTTCCCACTATAGTTTGTTCTTTTTATTGATTATATTCATTTCTGATTTTTTTTTTTTTTAATTTGTCTTCATTTTTGTTTTGTGAATTGTTGTATGTTTTTGTGAATTTTCTTGAATTATTTAGATTTTTTGTAATGTGTTATTTTGTTCATTTTGCTCAATTTTTTTTCATTGTGCACAATGTTGCATTTTGTCTATTCTGTTCTTCAGTCTGTTTTGTGCATCATCATTTTTGAATCAGTGCTTTTTTCCAGTTTGATTCAATGTTCACCTGTAGAATTTACACAGTAACAAGAATGTTGTCTTATCGGTAACTTTCTTTTCTTTCTTCTGCTACTGTGTTTGTTTTTTTTTTCTTTTATCTCTAATCTTATTTGTTTCGTTACACCTTTTTGTACCTTCTAATGTATTTGTTGCATGTAAATATATTCATTGAAAAGGCCGCTGATTTCCCTAAAATCTAACTCCAGCACTTGTAAAACTACACTGAAATATAAGGAAAAACTATGAGGATGACTGTGTTCTGAATGCCAGGTTTGGATAAATGTTATTAAAATTAAAATATTGCCAGAATCAGAATACTGTATCTTTATTGTCATTGTAACATTGTCAGTATAAAACTCAGTACTTGCCCATTTTGTGTATTTTCAGCGTTGCCGCCATTGGATGAGATCACGATGGAGCGTGTGATGGAGGAGTTCGAGCATCGCTGCTACGAGAAAATGACGCATGCCATGGAGACAGAGGAGGGTCTGGGTATTGAGTATGACGAGGACGTGGTGTGTGACGTGTGCCGGTCACCTGATGGCGAAGACAACAACGAGATGGTGTTCTGTGACAAGTGCAACATCTGCGTCCACCAGGTCAGGCAACGCCATGTTCAGATACAGTTTATGACCAACATTTGTTTTTGGTTTTTTTTTTTTTGGTCTTAGTAATTTGAAAAGAAACACCAGACCGCAGTTTTACTTAATTTTTCTAGTAAATGTTTCCTATGATGGGATTAGGGCTGGATGATTTGGTGGAAAGTCCAGTAGTAAAATTTGGATTTGACTTGAAGAATTTAATAATGACTTCAAATCCTTTCTCATTCCTACCATTAAATCATAAATTAACACATGTACGAAACCTATCAGTAAGTTGAACAAAAAAAAAAAACAAATGCGACATATGATTTACGAAAGACCAAAGGTTGGCAGAATTATCGACACATTGAGCACAAAATGCCAAAGATGAACAAAATAACAAAATTACAGAAAAAAACAACAAAATATTATCAAAAGGGACAAAAAGAATGTCAAACTAAACAGTAAGCAGAAATGAACAATTAGATCACCCTAAAGACACCTAAGAACTTTAAATTGCCAATTTTTGTGATTATAGATTTGCACAGGCTGATAATACAATTTTATAATGTATAATTTTACTGTATGGTATCTATTAAAGAACACGTGTTTTTCTTCTATTTTTGTGATGGAACAAACTATAAAACTCTGTAAAGCCAAAAGTAAAACCTGAAAGTTTATCGTGTGTTTCATGGTGACTTTGTTAAGGGTTTATACTTGTTTGGGGATTTCTTTTTTTTTTTTAATGAAAGTATTCTGTTTCTTCTGGCATGTCCACCACTATTTGTCATCATCTGCTGTTGTGTTGATTTCTCTTTTGATGGATCAGCATCTGAAGCACTTCTGTTTATGTGAGTGTTTTTTTTTTTTTTTTTTTTTTTTTTTTTCCCCCGCACCAGGCCTGTTATGGCATTCAAAAAGTGCCGAAGGGCAGCTGGCTGTGCCGGATCTGTGCCCTCGGCATCCTTCCAACGTGCCATCTGTGTCCGAAGAGAGGTGGAGCCATGAAGCCCACCAAAAGTGGAACCAAGTGGGTCCACGTCAGCTGTGCCTTGTGGATCCCCGAGGTAAAGAGATACCCACTGACTTAGTCTTTTCATGGTGTTTATTTGTTAGTTTTGTCTCATATTTCATCAAGGGTTACCACGTCTATTTCTATCCAATAATATATTTTTAAAGTCTTAAACATAAGCCTGGAGGATAAATCAACAAGTATTGTTATTGTCCTATGTATTTTATAATCTGGTATTTAATGGTGATGATTTTTTTGTAAATCTTTTTCTTTTGACATAAGGAGTCAAGACAAAGTGAAAACTTATTTAAGTGTTGTATTTACATTACATTTATAGTAACGAAAAAAGAGGACAAATTTTCAGTTTGAGAAAACTGAGCATCATCACGGTTGGAGGTCACGGTCTTAACCCTGCTTTTTCCAAAATGGGTTGTAGCACATTTTTCTTATTGGGTCATCAATTACTTTAGCAATTTTCAGTTCTTTTTCTTCTTCCTTCTTTATTCTTTCTTCTTCCTTCTTCCTCTCCTTCCTTCTCCTTCTTCTTCTTCCTTCTTCTTCTTTCTTCAACTATCCTGTCAGTTTTGTCCATTTTCTTGGTTATTTTGTTAATCTTTTTCTTTATTTTCTTCATTTTTGTTGATGCAATGAATGGTTAGTCAATTTTCTTTTCATTTTTGTTTTTTATGGCTGTTTAGTCAACTTATTTTATTCTCAGTCATTTTCATTTCATTTTTCTTAATTACACTTGCATTTCACAATATTAAATGCTGTTTTATGTGGATTTGTTAGTGTGGGTCCTTTTGAGACGACAAACGTCTTCTTTGGGTCTTGAGCCTAAAACGTCTGAGATCCACCATTTTATTCAGTAGCTGAGTAAATTCATGTGTTGAATTAACTAACTGTCGGCATGGTGTTTGTTCAGGTGAGCATAGGGAATCCAGAGAAGATGGAGCCGATCACCAACCTTTCCCACATTCCCAGTAACAGATGGGCTCTGCTCTGCTGCCTGTGCAAAGAGAAAACCGGCGCCTGCATCCAGGTACAGAAAGCAAGTTCACTCCTGAGACGATAGATGAGGCATGAAGAGCAGAGCAGCAACTGCCTGTCAGTAAATTTACAGTTTTAAAGTTGCAGTTTGAAATGTCCACCTGCAGGTTTTCATAGCAGGAGAATATGGAAGTGTCATGGTTTCACATCTTGACAGGATGCGGCACCTTGTCACAATTTCCATTCTCTATTATTTGGTCTGTTGAAACATTAGAAGTGATTTCTGCTCATTTTTGTTTGTTTTTCTTGATTATTTTGTTCAGTTTTTGTTCATTTTTGGTCATTTTGTGTGATTTATATTGTACATTTTTTTCAAAGTCACTTTTTTCCATTTTTCTTTTTGTCCATTTTTTGAATATATTTTTTGTTTTCTAAATTTTTTATTGTCTGGATTATTGTCAGTTTTGTTCATTGGATATTCTGCTCAGTTTTTTATCATTTTTTAATCCTTTGTGGATTATTGTGACATTCTTTATTTTTAATTCTATTTTTCATTTTTGTTGATTTTTATACATATACTTTGTACATCTTGTTAATTTTCATGGTTCTGTTCATTTTTGGTTGTCTTTATTATTTCAGGTGCTTTTTGTTCATTTGTGATTATTTTATGGGATATTTATTTCATTGTTTGTTTGGTTTCAGGATAGTTTTGGCCTTCATTCCCATTATGTTCATCTTCTTGATTATTTTTGTCAATTTTGTTAATTTTCTTAAATATTTTTGTAAATGTTCTTATTTTGTTCATTTTTCATATATTTTCTTGATATACGGTATTGGTTGGTTTCTGGATTTTTTTTTTGGCCATTTTTGATAATTTTGTTTTCTGTTCATTGTGTTAATTTTGTCCAGTTTGACGACAATGTTTAATCCTCATTTTCTAGGAATTATTTTCTTTCATATATAGAAAGTAAAATCATTTACAAAAAGGTGATATTACAGCTCAGTTGTCTAAAGTGCAAACTTGTCTTTGGATAAAAAAAATATTTCCAAAGCTCTTACAAAGACTCTCTGATACTTATTGCTTTGTCAGTGAATGTTTGTGTGGCAACTTGTCTGCTAACTGTGCATATGAGGTTTCTTTTTTTTTTTTTTTTGTATGCGACCATAATTTTGCTTCTTATGGAGCCTAATTCTGGAAAATGTTGTTTGTTTTTTATTTATTTATTTATTATTATTATTATTATTATTATTATTTTTTTTTTTTTATTTTTTTATTTTATTTTTTTTTTTTTAAATAAACTTTTTTTTTCCCCATTATATCCCCCCAAACACACACACTTTCCCCCAACTGCCAAAGGAGCAACGTGCATGTGCGCTGCAGCTCCTTCCCCCCTAGTGGGAGAAAATGTATTCAGTTGTGGATGGAAACATTTAACAGTGACAATAATTCTGATTCTGAAAGCCTTAAATTGAAGAAGCTGTTACTTGTAGAGATCCTGGAAATGTTCGTTCATATCTGAAATGTGTGAAATTCCCCTTCCGTTGTTTTTGCTGCAGTGCTCAGCCAGTAATTGCTGGACTGCCTTCCACGTCACGTGCGGCCTACACGCCAACCTTGAGATGAACACCATCCTCACTGAGGACGACGAGGTCAAGTTCAAGTCCTACTGCCCCCAGCACTCGGGGCTCAACGGGGCCAAATCCAGGGACCAAGACCCAGGAGGTGAGGATGACAAGGAGGGCATCCTGGACAAAAAGGACAAATGGAGAGGCAAGGTGAAAGCAGAGCAAGATACTGCTGTTCCCGCCGCAGCATCTTCGTCTTCATACACTTTGTCTCAGCCCAATGATGCAGAGACTCTGAGCAGCCAGGAGGAGAAAAGAGTCAACCTCCGCAAACTGAAGCTGCAGGAGATGGAGGAGGAATTTTATCAGTTCGTGGATGTAGAGGAGGTGGCAAGTCACATGAAGCTGTCACCAGAGGTCGTAGACTTCCTGTACCAATACTGGAAACTGAAACGGAAAGCCAACTACAACCAGCCCCTCCTCACACCCAAAAAGGATGAGGAGGAGAGCCTGGCACGGCGTGAGCAGGAGGTGTTACTCCGACGTCTGCAGCTTTTCACACACCTACGCCAGGATCTGGAGAGGGTAGGTTGAAGGCAGGAGACACGCATCCGAAGAAGGCAGTCATAACAAACACAAAGACAGTTAAATAAATACAAATCTGAAATAAGTGTGTGCAGCGGAAGTGTTTGTAGCTAAAATATGAATGAGTTGCAGCAGCTACAGAGGAAATGTAAGCAAATTATAAGTAAATACTAAAAGGAAAAACTAATCAAATAGCTACTATATAAAGAACAAACCTTTTAAGTGTATTTTTATATAGAATGGCTAATCCCACTTAAATTGTCATACTTTATACATTTTCAATTTAAATGATAATTTAACTTGTCAAGAAAATAGCAGTTTGTTGTAAAAGGGGGAAAATGTATAAAGACTACAAACGCTTTCACTACTTTATTTTCAAAGCACATGGAAATGCTTCATGTACTTTGACTACATCTGGTAAAATACCACATCGAATCAAAGTACTTGAAAATACTGCATATAGCCCCAGCTGTATAGCTACATGCAGACTGCAGACAAATCCGAATTTTTTATTTTTATTTTTTTTCCCCTCAGCATGTGTGACCCGTCTACGACCGTCTGAACAGCACAAATCCAATCCTTTCAAATCAGACCCAGGCTGCTTTCATATGTGGTCCTAAGGCCGGCCACACACACAGAAACGCGACATGACTGTGTCATGATTGAAGGAACCTCGCACACAGCTGCAGATTGACAGCACGAAGCACACCTGAGAACTGGCGCCATCTATTGACACACAGTGATTGCGTTGTGACACACATCCACCAATGATGAAAGTCGGCAAGTCGGAATCGTGAGCGGCGCACATTGCCGAGATCAAGTTGTGGCAATTCAACATGTTGAATCAGCACAATTTCTGTTGGGACGTCGTCAAGGCTGAAAAATCTGGGTTGGGGACTGCCACACATCAAGCCGATTTCCAGTCGAGTTGAGATGAATCGCATTTCTGTGTGTGCGGCCGGCCTAACTTTGATACATATTTGATGTTTTTCAAAGCAACCTTAGTTTGAATGGTCATGTTGCATTTCATCCGACTTTTACCTTATCGAAGTTAGACAGACGACACAGTTCTGCAGTGCAGGAGGCAAGACGGGGAAAAATTGGATGTAAACTAGAATATTAGCAACCTGAAGGGATTGTGTGGGATTGCTGATTGAAATTGCTGAAGTGCTGAACTCATGTTTAAAGTAATGTTGAAAAGGAGAAGAATAAGTTGAAAAAGTGCAAAGTTTAAAAGTTGTTTATACATAAGTTGAAATGGTTCAAAGTTCAGTGTTTCTGAAGCTCAAATAAAGTTAAGAATCTGAAATATTAACAACACTGAAAAGAAAGGATCAATAAATGGACAAAAAAAAATGTAAAAGTAAAATAGGAAAATGGAAAATGTGTAAAAAAAAATTAAAGGAACAGAGGAAATGACAAATAAGCAACAGTAATGTAAAATAAAGTGAGATACATGAATGAATATTACCAAACAGGATAAAAATACCAAACAGGATAAAAATAATTAGAAAGTGGTACAAAAGTAATGAAAAATGATGATGAAAATTAATTAAAATGGACAAAACAAAATCCAAAGTGAAGAAGAAAATCTAGAAAGTGAATAACATTGAAAAACGATCAAGAAAAAAAGATTTAAAAACTAAATAATCCAAACTGCAGTCCAAAAGAGGCTGATTCTGTCAACATGGTGTTTTAAATAATCACGTTTCCTCATCACAAACAGCAGGGGGAGGGGCTAGGCTTGTCAGTCATAGCAACTGTGGTTGCTATGGCAGCTTCCCACGGTGACGTTTTGGGTGTAACTTATCAGTTACAGCTGCTTTGTCTCCCCCAATTGGCTCCCATTGATATACATGGCAGGTATAGGGCTCAAACACAGGCTATTTATTCAGCAGTAGGACATCACATCACCAAAGTTTTAGCGCCACAGTAACCACAAGGCTTGGCTGAACATCTTGATTCCTATTTTATGTAGGTAGTGAAAAATGTGTCCACAACAGTGAGTTTAAAAACATGGCCCCAATTCTAACATCTCCTCCGAAATAACATGCAGAGATGGATGAACTTTATGTTACAACAGGCTGATTTGATAAAATACTGTAAGTCATTGGGCTTTGGTTCATCATTTGTATGAACCTAGACCAGTGTGGCTATGTTTTGAGCGTAAACTGAGTATGTTGTAAACGGTCTCTGCTCATGAGCAGTTTTAGCAGAAAAATCCAGGTTAATTTCAGAGTAATGCAACTTGACACTTCATTCTACAGTAACTCTAATGTTCACATATTTCCTATGTATTTCAATTCTGTCATGATTGAGAACTGCATGTGTATGGCCAATATAATCCAATTTTTTTAAGACTGAGGGTGCAGGGTGATGTACATCGCAGTGTGGTTAAACATCACTGAGCTTTAGCAGGAAATGTTAATTCATGAGCCCCGAAGGAGTTCGTTAGAAAGTTAAACCTAACTTATTTCCTGTTATGATCCTAATACACTGCTTCATCAGCATAACTGACACAATCGGAGATCAATGCATGTTATAAAAGTGTTTAACATAAAGACACGCTAGAATTTTGTCCAAAGGCAGAGGCTGCACCAAAATTGACACTGAATTTTGTGAGGAGAAAAAACCCTGTTTGAAACATTTTAGTATGTTTAAGCTCAAAGCAACTCCTTCAGTTTGCTTTAACATGAAAGTATCTATTTAAAAACTGCAATACAATACAGTAAACAGCAGCAAATAATTTAAAAATCTAAACTAAGGTCATATTCAAGTCCAGATTTTTGTCATATATATATTCTCATAGTGCTTAATGTAATTGGCAATGTTCTTGGCAAATTCAAATTTACACATGAATCGACATAAATTAACATCTAACAGCTCCTCATTATGATTTGTCTTCTGCTCATCAGGTGCGTAACCTTACATACATGGTGACCAGGAGGGAGAAGATGAAGCGCTCACTGTGGCGAGTCCAAGAACAGATCTTCCACCACCAAGTCCGCCTGCTGGACACAGAGCTGCTCAAAGGTGAGCCTCAAAACTTTGTGAACACTGGATTAAATCATTTATGTGTAATAAAGATGGGCATGAACTTTTATAAATTCGATGAGTGCCCTACCTGAACTATCATTCAGATTGTGACAAAACAGGTAGAATGTGTTAAATGTGTGTAATTATACTTATCACAGTTTACAGTTTTTTTTTTTGGTCTGTAAGAATTTAGTACAGTATTTCAGTTTCATTGTCAGTTAAATAATCTAAAGCTGTAAATAAGTGTCTGGCTCCTTCAGCTTTCACACAGCGCAGAAACTCTGCCTTTAAACTTGCGTGATATAATGATTAGACAAATATCATGAATATTTTTGATATTGACTGATATGAGTGTTTTTATCATGAGATTCTTTTTTTGGCTGCATCTCCAAGCCCTAATTTAAAATGACGTGGCTGATTTGTGTACATTCTTTGTGCATTCTGCAGGAGATCCTTCAGCTAAGCATCTGGAGAAGCTCTTCTCTCTGGGCTGGTTATCCTCTCAGGGCTGCCAGTCTCGCTCTTCCTGGAGTCACTCCGGACTGAAAACCAAACGAGGGTCTTTGAAACAGGAGAAAAGAAAAAGCCATGACAGAAAAGGCCCTTCAGACTCACCACACACTTACAGGGACACGCCCAGCAAATTACTGGAGATGAAGGAAAGTAAAAGCTCCAAAGTCATGGAGTATGAACCTGCCGACGCTGAGAACTACACCAAAATCCAAAACTCAGAGAACCGCCAGGACATTCAGTACGTGAAGCTTCCAAAGCCTGAGGTCGTTCAAGAAACAATCAAGCTGCACAAATGTGAGAGTAAGAAGGGCCAAAGGAGAGAAGCCACAGGACTTGAACATGATGCACTGGTCAGACAAAAACGAGACACCGACCACGAGCAAGATGAGAAGAGGAAGAAGAGGAGGAGTGAAGAGATGGAGAGTTTCCAGGGCTCGGAGAAGAACAAGGTGGGATTAAAGCACTTGGAGAAAACAGTGTCGATCAGGCTGGTTGATATTAGACACTCTGACACCGACGACTACTTCACAGACGAAGGGGCGGGCAAAAGAGGAGGCATTTCTCTCTCTGCTGCGGTGGCCAACGCGAAACTCAGAGCGGTCGCAGACGGAGCAACGAAAACAAACGGCTGGCTGAAGAAAGGCCAGTCGAACAGCTCGCACACACCCAACGGGCCTCTGAGGAGCTGGGGGAAGTTCCGGATCCCCAAGAGGAGGGAGAGGCCTTCGACGAAAGAGGTGCAGGAGACGCAGCCGGAGCAACGTAAAGCCCTGCTGAGGCCACTGACCAACACGCCCGAGTCGCCGTCACACCCCAGAACACGACTCCGAACTGGGTCTGAGAATGACGGATACACGCCCGACTCCAAACCGGGAGACAGCGATGTGGAGCCCTGCCTTAAACGATGCCACTCCCACCAGCTGAGGGGCGACTCGTCACTCAGCCGACGCTACGGCTCAGACATCATCCGCCGAGGCGTTCTGGCCTCCTGATGGAGCCGAAAACTGTCTGAAATAAGCTGCACTGTGTCAGTCGGAAAAGAACGACGGTCGCTCTTTGTACCTTTTACTTTTCTTGATAAATCATAAAAATGCCTAGATTAAAACAGAGCTGATATTTATTTTTTATTTGTAACATATGTATAACTTGGGAAATATTTTGCTTTTTACTTTATTTTGAACTAGTTTTATTTTTTTCCCTTCGATGTTAGAGAGATGTCAAGTTGCCACTTAATGCTCGCTCAGATATTTACAAGCAAACGCATCACCTGAGAGAAAAAAATGTGATTGTTGCTTGGGACCATAAGCTTGCAATGTAAATTTATTTTTGGAATAGTATTATACATGGCCATGAGTCAATTGCACTTAGTCGACAAAGCTGAAACACAGAATACACACTTCCTTTTATTAAGCTTCATCAGATGTCTTGCTAAGTCCAGGAACTCAAACTGCCCTTTTATCGCTTTTGAAATGCCAGCTGTTGTCATTTCTGCACTCTCTATCCGAAAGCTACATGAACAGGGGATCTATAAAAAGGAATTATTGAATGACATTTGACACGTTGTCAGCAATTAAGTGTAATTGAACTGCGATATCGTATCCATCATGTGCCTAACTTTTATTTCAAGCGTTTGCACTACAAGAGGATGGCACAGGTGTGAGGTATGAGGAGAGTTATTTTTACACTGAAACGTTCTGAAAAATGTTTTGTACCCTCGGCCGCTGCTGTACTACTGTTATGCAAAATGAAGAGGAATAAAAACTCTGGAGGATGTAATTCTGCTGTCGGTGTCTGATTTAATCTCTGGAATGAGCTCTTAATTTTCAGTACAGAGTAAAAACATACTAATGAGGTGCTAAGAAGTATATTCATGACAGCAAATGGTAACAATATATAGTTGCTGGGTTCAGGTTCTTGCGAAGCCTTTTTCAGGTTACATACACCCTCTGAAGTGAAAACACTGTTCGGTGTGCTCCAGTTAGTACGTGGTGTCTCAGGTTGTTTTTAAGACATTTTTGGACATTAAACAGTAGCCTCCTGTGTGTCTGGAAAATGCTAATTTTGTCATAAGTTTGGGTATTTGTCTCTGAAGTGTTGAGATAACTGTTAAGGTTGCTTTTTTGTATTATTTATGCCTTAAGTGCTATTGTGCCATATGCTCTTTTTGCTACATGAAAGAGTTTTTTTTTTAAAAAAAGAAAAAAATTCAACTGGACAAAAGGGGACATTGGCTGCAAATAACCAGGTGCTTGAGCAAATTTTGTGCAAATTTCAAAATGTCAATTTTGCCACAGTATAACTATAATTTTATCATTTGAGCCTGATCAAAAATGCTGGAAAAGGCTGAAAGGTGCCTGAAATGCATTAGAGCATTATACTGGGACGCTGCAATAGAAACCACTTTTTTCTAAAATTCTTTTTTTCTGAGACGGGTCCAAATGCCATAGTATAGGCTTAGATTTTACCACCAAAAAACTATAAAAAGATTTTCAATGTGCCTGAAATGTAGAAAGTATTACATTAAGGCCTTACAATCATATAAAACACTTTCTGTGTAAATTTTAAGATGTGTCCAAAATGACAATTTTGTGTACATTTCAGACAACAGCCTTATGATTTTGCCACTACAGAAAAATGAAAAAGCTTTAAAGGTCTATAAAATGCATCAGAGAGCATTATTTTAGGGCCTAGCGATCATATAGAAAGCGTTATCTGCAAAAAGGCTGTAAAAGTGTATAGAATGTATCAGAGGACATTATTTAAGGGCCCAGCAATCATATAGAACAATTTTTTAAGATGTGTCCAAAATAATGTTTTTACTTCCTATAGCCTTATCATTTTACTTCCAGCTAGAAAAAGCTAGAAAAGAGCTTTAAAATGCATCAGAGAACATCATATTAGGTCCTAGCAATAGTATGAAACACCATGAGTAAATTTGGAAGCATGTCCACAATGACAATGTAACCTTACCATTTTACCACTGGAGACCACTTCCAAAAACCCAACAGAGCTTTAAAGATGCCTAAAATGCATCAGGGAACATTATTTTAGGGCCTATCCACCACATAGATCACGTTTTGTGCAAATCTGTAGAAGAGTCCAAAATGACAGTTTTGCCTTATGATTTTGATACCACAGACTGCTTCCAAAAAATCTAGAAAAAAGTTTTTAAAGTGCCTAAAATGCATCAGAGAGCATTAAATTAGGGCCTAGCCATCACATAAGCACTTTTTATACAATTGTGTACAAATTTTTATACACTTTATAGGCTTTATGTTTTGCAACCTGACACAACTGCAAAAAAGAAAAAAATCTTTAAAAAGACCCTAAAATGTATCACAGAGCATTATATTTAAGCCGAGCTGCCATATAAGGTAATAAAAGTACGCGCTCATGTGATCTTGCCAGATTCATATAACGAAAGGGTTTTAGATAATATTCTGAAGTGTTTTTTTTTTTTTTCATTTGGTTACACACAGCCTCACATGGTCCAGTATCAGGTTGTACTCGAAGCTCCTAAAATGATCAGCTTCGATATGTTTAGTGATGAGTTTTATTTCATTGATAAGGCTTTTAAAACGACTCCTTGAGGTGTTTTTGGATTTACGCTAGTGTAGTAAAATTTTTTAAAAAAAAAGATAAAATCACCCATTAATGAATTCTAAACACAAGACTTTTAATAACAGAAAGTCATAACATCAGGATAAAAAACACACATCATGTACTGCTTCAGAAATGATGGGATCCAGTTTTTCAGTCACACAACAGAACATGTTGTATTTCCACTTTATAAGAAACACATGCAAATCACAAAAATAACACTTGTACATGAAAAAAACCAAACACGTCCCACTGCTTTTACACTGTAATGAGACAACGCATTTTTACCAGGTATGTGATCATGAAGAAGGTGTTTGTGTCCGGTTTTACAGGAAAATACAAAAAGCAACTAAATGTGCATATGAACAGGTTTTATCAGCGCTACTGTAATTTCATTTTGTCAGTTCCTCACAGATGAAGTTCAAGGTTTTTTTTAGTCAATTAACACAGGTGAAAGGAGTTGAGTCCTGCAGGTTCTGATCTACATGCAGAATGAAGCATAAATATGAACACAGAAGCTGGAATCACACAGAACACACAGCAGCATCACTACATGCAGAAAACCACACCGATTCACAGCACGCGACAGTTTTAGTTAAAATCCTGCCTAATTGTTTTAGTTCTACTTGCATTGAAAATGTTTATGGTGTCGAATAAAGTAACTTAAGGCCTGTATTTTTTAAAGACTGTTCTATTTCAACGCTATAAAAACAGTATTGGAGTGTTTTCCAAATATTTAAAATATTCATTACACTGCTTGTAAATGGTTGATTTAATGACATGTTACTGGGTTTTTCTTATGTTGGTAAGGATTTTTGGTCTATAGCTTATTAATTTTAAGAGTGAAAACATGACACAATTTAACAATTTATGAAAACTGGATTATAAAGTAAAGTCTGAAGGAGAAAAAAGCTTGTGCAGTTTGTGCTTAAGGTGATATGCTTCCATATGCAGAAAAGAAATAGGTCAAAGTGTATAAAAAATGCAAATTAAAGAAATACTGCCATGATATTAAAATTGACTTGTATTTCAGACTGTTTGAATACAACATATTTAATGTTTTGTCAAGTCATTTTAATTTCATTTGTAGACACAACCACAAAATAAGCCTTATTTACTCCGTATACTGCAGTTCTTCTGACACAAGGTGGAGTCATTTAGTCGTTTATACTAATTCAAACAGATTACTGTACACCATGAACCAATGCAAGCTTAAAAACAAAAATTCTGCATCCACATGGTGTTTCACATTTGGTGTAAATTTGCTACTTCCTGATAGAGGTAAACATAAATTCATTCTTCAAATTCAGTGCTACCTGTCCCGAAATCTGACAGAATGGAGATATTAGAGTGGTCAGTAAACATGAGGTTTCAAGTAAACTGATTCAGAAATTTTTCAATAATCATGTTTTTCCTTGTTCGAGGCAGACAGTTGCTTATTCCAAGTGGCATCCCAAAAGTTAACAGCATGGAAATTTGATGTTGGTCAACAACCATGGCTGGTTTAAAGGAAATCGGTTCCAACACTTTTGAGCTTCAGTGTCTTTTCTTGTAATTACCCGTCTATTCCAAAAGTTAACGGGAAATTTGATAGTGGTCAATAGACACAACAAGTTTTAAATGAATCAGTTCAGTTTCCAGTTATCATGTCTGTTCTTGTTATTATTAGAAGCTGTAGCTCCCCCTGTTGACAGGATGACCTGTTAGAGGTCAAGAGTCACAAGTTTCAAGTAAACTGTATGACGTTATATTTATGTCAGATTACAGATATCTAGGTAAACTCAACTTGCTAAATATCTGATGTTTGCCTGATGAAGGTCTTGTCCCAAAAGTTGCAGAGATTAAAAAAAATTGCAAGTTAAGGCAGTGTGTGGGAGTTTACCTGAATATATATTTTGATCTGATTTTTAACTCCTACACCTGTCTAAAAGAAACAGACATGCAAAGTTTTTTCTATTTTTCTGGTTATATTAATGTAAAAAGTCATGAGCAAGATAAAACATAATTCGAGCCAGTTAATTTTTCCAGATGCTACATTAACTTTTTCAACAATTTCGCAATATACAGTAGCTACAATCCTGCTGAAAAATGATACATATTAGTAGGTAATATTTATGTAAAAGAAGCACAGATGTTTTTTTGAAGCCAACACAATTTATGGCTATTACAGAGGCCCCTGGTCAAAATAAAATTTACTTCAGTTAATGTTTTTCTGGCTCAGCTGCTGTAGTCTGCAGTGGACGCTGCACAGAGCGGGGTGCAGACCGTCTTTCTGTAACAGCTGTCAATCAAGGTCCAAGGCCCTCTTCACGTGGGTGTGATCGATTTGAAAGTGACCAATCATGTGATGGCCAGTAAATCCCTTGGCGTCTGCCTCCAAACTCTCAAAAGTTCAAGTGATTTGTGTGAGCAGAGCTACTGTGTGTGAACACGCTGCGAGCAGACACTCTGCCGTGCGGCGTGGCTTCTTCATGCGCACGTTACTGAAGATCTACGAAGGATTTTAATTGGAAGAATGGCAACGAATACCTGCGCTTGTGAAATGAAATGATTGGCTCAAATTGTTTTATCTTGTGCAGGACTCTAGACATAAATATAATGCCATAAAACTGGTTCAGACACTTTTAAGGAACAAACAGTAGCGCCCACTATTGAATAGAAGTGCCATCTATCACAAAAGTTGACAGGATGGAGATCAGTCGTCAGTAACCGTGACGAGTTTCACGTAAACTGGTTCAGCCGCTTCCTTTCAAGCAAACCCATCAAAACGGCAAGTATGCAGACGCAGACCACGTTTAAAAACTTAAGGTGTCAGTATTGCAATGTGCAAACAAGCCTAAAAACATCAGAACACCTCCGAACCCGAGACACCAGGTCAGGATGACATGTCAAAAGTATGTCATAAGATTAAAGTATTATTTTTTAATTTGCATTTTGCAGATCATTACAACTATTTCTTTTTGTGATTTTTTAAAAGTACTAACACTATTGTGAATGTACATCACTGGAAGGTACGGTTCTGCATTTAAACCTTTGCATAAGTCAAAGTACGTAAATATTATCAGTAACATGTACTTAAGGTACAAAGTCATTGTTCAGTAACATATACAGTATATGATGTTTTCTGGATTCATTTTACTCATGCATTATTAGGTGCTTAAAGGAGTAAGACGTACAGTATTTGCATGACATGCAGTGGAGAAGTATGAAGCTACATGAAATTGAAAAATTCAAGTAAAGTACAAGTAGCCTACTTCATAATAATCACATTCCACCACTGTTACCAGCAAATTATCCAAAATCCATCAGTGAAAACTCATTTAACAGTTTTCCAGATATACTGATGGCACTGTAATATATATTCCCTACTCGGTGTGTAAGACGTGTCTAAAAATGGTTAAATTTTATGGGATTGTTTCTTAACCATTCATTTTAATCAAGGAACACATTTACAAATTAATTAGTGATGAAAAGAAAGAAACTGCAGTCCTTTACATTTCTATTTATAGACTCCCAGATTAGTTGTATTTGGCATTAACCTGTACTATAAGGCCTATTCATTTTCCAACCATAACCGCATCAAGTTCTTCTGCAAAATATAAAACAACTTACGTGGAAATATCACCCGGGTTAACGTTTAATGACTGCTCACAGAAACAACGGGACACCGTCCACCTCCAGACATTGTCAAGGCTCTGAAATGTTCGATGGTCTTCACCGTCACAGATTTCGGCAGATGGCGCTCATCTCAGTCCGTCTTCATCTGACAGCCAGGATGACGTCGTAGGACTTGCCCGTCCTGCAGACCTGGACGTTGTGGAAGCCGGACTTGCTGAGCATGCGGGTGTACTCGGACGGAGGACGCTCTCGGCCCTCGGCCTGAACCAGCATGTTGAGAGAGAAGATCTGAGACATGACGGGGCCTCGTCTGTTCTCAAACAACATGGCCTCCACCAGCAGGACGCCACCACCTGGACAAACACAGGTAGGTGAGCATGAACGGAGCTGCGTTCCCATAAAAACACCAGTACAATGAAACGCAGGCAGTTCAGGACGGATACTTTTTATTTTGGCGGCGACTCTGCGATGACCTGAACAAGCCCCTGTGATCTGAAACCCCACTGACAGAGCATGTGTCATGATTTTATAGGATCAGTCGAGAGTATGGAATATCTTGTGTTATTTATTCAACCTAATTCAGGAGGAGGTTGGGGAGGTGGAGATTTTTACAATGGTCGTGTGAGTGCAGCATATCAGAATGAATGGACTCGGCCTGGTTTAATAGTGCAGCTGATTAGAGGTGTGTACAGCAGGGATGACAGTGATTGGACAGAAAATAAGGCTCAAGAACAGATTTCCTCAAGCGGCTGACGTACGCACAGGCTTCATTTATGTTCAACCCTCACATACTGTTCATTTTTCAGTTTCTCTAAGAAGCCAAAGCAAACCTGGCCTCCTCATAAAAACAGTATAGCCAAATAATTCTTCATTCACACACCCTGGACAGGTCGGCCATTAACGGCAGACTGGACAAACAGAGGCTGACATACAGTACATGCCTCTCCATGCCTATACCTACAGTTTTTAGATTGTGTGAGAACGCTGGAGACCATGCAAACTCCAGGCACAGGAATCAAACAAAGGGCCATCTTGCTGTGAGGCACCGGTGCTAACCGCTACTCCACCGCTACTCCACCGCTACTCCACCATACTGTTTCTTAACAAAGAAAACATTGTACGCATGCCATGTTTTACACCACTCAAGAAGCCCAGTAGCACAGAATATAATTTTGTTATTACCTCCGCCAAGGTTCTCTTTCTGTTAGTTTTGTTTGTTTGTCTGTTTGTTTGTTCACAACATAACTAGAAAAGTTAAGATTGGATTTGGATGAAATTCCACAGCGTCATAAAGACTAAGTAGATTAGATTCTGGGAGTGATTCTGGATCATCATCTGGATCCAGAATATTTTTAAAGGATTCTTCACCATTGTGAGATAGGACCATGTTCAACATTTGTCTTTGTAACGTCACAAATAACACCCAGAAAATGTAGCCAAAAAACCTAGGATAACACCATAATAGATTCTATCAAACCACACGGTTTGATCCAGATATGGAAAATATTCCGGATGTAGTGATCCAGAATGATTATACTTACAGGGGTTGAGGATAAATAGCTACTGTAAGGTAGTAAATAAATCGATAGACATGTAACTGACACCAGACTGTAGTGGAAAGTCTGCTGGTTCAGTGACGTGTCTAGAGATTTGACCCATCTTCAACATTTATGGAGACGAAAACCGCCATTGAAGAAATATTATTTGTCATAAATAACTACGGACATGCATCCCTCTTTTAACCTTTAAAACCTAGACAGAATATTTTTAGGTATGGTTTTCAAAATTCCAGCTGTTACCGTCATAAAGTAGAAATATTAATGTGCCAATTTTAAATTTGCATTGCCAAAAAAGAATACATTTACAAATAAATAACAAAAAACATGGGCTGTCACCAAGTGTCTTTGAGGGTTAACGACAAAAATCACAATAATGCTGCTACCAGTGGTTTCTACACATTTTTTGCTTTTGTTGTGGCAAGGATTAACATCTATTTCTGGTTTCTTTTAAACGGAAAATCATTGGTTTTTTTTTTTTTTCCTATATTTACTTTTCCATAAACTTAATAAGGAGCCTCCATTTTCCTGATTCATATTTAACAAAAATACTGTACTGGAGCAGATAAACTTCATCAATAAGCGCTTCACGCTTCTGAAATAACACGCAGACTCACACAAACCATGAATAACCATATAACCATAATAATAAAAGTACAGTAATCCTTCAGTCTGACCCGGTTTGCAGGCGTCATAGATCTTCTTTAGCAACGTCAGACACTTCTCTTCAGGCCAGTCGTGGATGATTCTGGCTAGAACATAAAGGTCAGCAGGAGGGATTTCACCACTGAAGAAGTCTCCTGCAGAAAAGACAAGAAAACACACGACCGCTCTTCTTAACAGTAAAACAGCACAGTGTCACTATTCACTGTCTGCCCAGAGCTGTTGGTTCTGCTGGAGGGTTTTCTTTTCCGTTAAAGAAAGGGCGATGTGGGGCCACCAAGGATCAATACATACAGCCTTGGATTTTCTCTAAAGTAAGGACTCACTTCTCAGAAGGACCCACGATTTTGGAATTGATTGGGACAGTCCTCAGCAAGACCAAATGATGTAGATTTATTTTGTGCATACATTGCCTTGAGATGCAGTAAACTGAACCAAATAAGTTAATTTACAACTTTATATCACTGACTAAAACCAGTCACCTCAAACTGAAAACTACTTTGGGCTAAGAGATTTACATAAATGGACTGAGAAACTGATTTAAAACAAGGATTGATGCCATATTTCACAAGATAAAACTGCATTAAACTGAAATTGTTACTCACCAGCCTGAAATACAACGGCGTCATTCCCCTGACAAAAATGTGTCTGTGCTGCGTCTACGACCTGCGGCAGGTCAAACACAGTGACGGAGGTGGAGGGGTACGCCTTTGCAATTTCATGGGCCAAAGCCCCGGTGCATCCTCCGAGATCGACAATCGACTGGAAGCAGGCGAGGTTAAAGGCCGTCACAATGTCATGTCCATCCAGAATCCACGAGGAGTTCATCAGACCCATGAACTTCAGCATCTCCTCCTCAGATCTGTGTTGTTTATTTCACAATAAAAGCCAAACTATTAAAACTACAGAGAAGAAACAAGGATATTTAACGTTATTTCTCAAAAACCCAATGAAATAAATTGATGAATTGATTGTCAACAACACTAACCTGTAAATAGCTTGGAAAACCTCCTCTGGGGGGATACCAAAGGTCTTTTCATTCTGATTCTTCCCCTCCCTGCATGGTGGAAAAAAGAAACATGTTTCCTGAACATGTGAAATGATCCTTATTTAACTGTGCTGTGTTTGCTTTTTCCTCCTGTAGAGTGTATTTTTATGTCTGGCAGCTCCGGAGGTCGGTCATTAGCTACAGTTTGAAATCCTCCCGCAGCAGTAGTATCACACACACCAGATTCTGAGGTGGGTGACACACAGTTACGTCGCACATTCCTAGACCTTGGAGATTATTTTAAAACATCGCTAAATTAGAAGTTCAAACACTTGACACTTTTCGTCAAGGAAATGCGGTGGCTAAAAGATTTTTATATGAGCTATATATTTTATAGCTTTGAAAACTGGAACTGCACCGGGCAGAGATGCAGACTCATGATTGTAGCCTGTATGTCAAATATTGCTGAATGTCCTGAGACCATTTCAGATGATTCAGATGAGCGTTGGTCAAGAGACGAAGGCAGTTTCTGGATCGTGTTCACGTATGGCTTCTGCTTTGCATGATACAACTTTAACTCGCATTTGTGGATTGAACGGTAAACTGCGTTCACAGACATTGATTTCCAATAGAGAATCACGTGTTTTTACTGAGAAACTGAAGATAATCAGCATCCAGTTTTGACCTTCAGCCTTCCTCCAGATTCTCTGGCTCTTTTAATGATATTATACACTGTAGATGGTGGGATCTACAAAGTCTTTGCAATTTTTTTCTGAAATTGTTCCACTATTTTTAGATGCAGGCTCAGTCTCTCTAAAATGCTCCTTTAATGCCCAGTTATGACAGACTTGTTACCAGTTAACCTAGTTAGTTGTCAAATGCTTCTCCAGTTGTTTCTGATTTGTGGCAACTACTTTTCCAGCCTTTTGTTGTCCCTGCTCCAACTTTTCCTACATGTGTTGCTACTGTCAAATTCAAAATGAACTTAAATTTTCCATAAAATGGTAAAATGTCTCAGTTTCAATGTCTGATATGTTCCTTATGTTCTATTGGGAATAAAATATGGGTTTATGAGACTTGCAAATCATTGCACTCTGTTTTCATTTACGTTTTACACAATGTCCCAATTTCACTGGAACTAGGGCTGCACAGTTAAGTCATGTGACATTTTTTTCCCATTTCAGCCCACTCACCTGACAGCGTGCACCAGGTTGTTCCACAGTGGGTAGATGGTCTGTGATTGGTAGATGATCATGTCATAAAGAGATTTCACGCTACCTTTGGCCAAATAAAGGTTTGCCACATCTGTGCTGCCGTAAAGAGCTGTTAAAGGGTAAACAAAGTGTTCCTGTTATTTTTTTTTATCAAAATAAGGCAAACAATGCAAAAAATAAACATTTCAAACTGGATGATGGGTAGTAAAAGGATTTGCAGTGACATCCATGAATTATTTTTACTCCACATCTTGTTTTTTGTTTCCTTTCCGCTGTCAATATGGCAGAGAAAAACAAATATCTACATGTTTTTGCATTTTAATGATCCTCATCAGGCATGTTTTGCATAAAAAATGGCCAATCTAGCATTGATGATTTTAGACAAATCATCCTGATTTCATTTGTGTGACTGTCATTACAAATTCTTAAATTTTGGTGACTCGGTCAAGGGTTAAGGTTTGGGGGGGTTCCAAAATTCCCATTTGTTTGAATTAGTGAAAACAACTAAACAGTGTCCTCTGAAGTCTGGAAGAAGAACTGCATCTTGAGCTACCTTGGCAGATGTTTGTAATCTCTGAAAGCTGAAGAATCAGAAGGTGACCTTTTTTATGATAAGATGAATAGACAGACCACCCCTCACAGCACAGTAATAAATCATCCATTATTTACCAAAGAAAACAGAAAATTGGTGGTTTATTAGTAGTTTATTCAGCTTTCACTTATGATACTAACTGCTGCAGAAGACAGAATGATTAGAGGAGACTCACGTTCTTCTGCATACTCCATGCAGTTAAAAGAAAATGTCGTACACAGTGACCATTGGATCCTGACCTTTGGATCAGATTCACTCATGATGCAGGTTCACACCAGGTCAGAACCAGACTTTTGACTGAAGCTCCTGCATCCAACAGTGAACCATCTGTCAAGGTTTTCCTTTTAGGCATCAAGATCCAAAGTCATAATCAACTCATACGGAGTAGGTCGAGATGATGATGGCGATTCTGTTGATGCTGCTGCTTGTTTAGTCATGTTTACTCTGCACACTTTTTATTTGCCCCTTGGGGTAAATAAAGTGCTATGAATAGAACGGACACAGCTCGGAACCCTAACCCTAACCCAGCAATCAACAGGGCATCATGGGATGTTAATCACCCAGTTGCACTACATGGTGCACCTGCATGAAGCAGCCTCTTCCAGCATAATTAGTGCAATTAGTCCATCTTCTGCTTGACTTCAGATTGGAGTTTGAACATGTGGGTAAACAAACAATAAAATGTAGGCAAAAACAGCAGTGAACTGCAGATCTGATAAGCAATTACACATAAGTATATTGAACAAAAATCACTTATATTTTTGTAGATTTTTGTAGCTAGAAATGTTATGGTATGATGCAGTATAAACATCTGATCTTTCACCAATGCATGAGAACTGTCAAGGGACAAACCCAAAGGAAATTCAAAGCAAATGACTGTTGTGGACAGTGATGAAGGTCCTAAGCACTCAACTGGAGGCAGATGGATGGAAATGGACCTTAACCACACACCCATGACCCGCTGATTATGTCAACAATATAGTCTCTCGTATGGAGTCGTCCATGCAGTGGAAATAAGATTCAAAAGGTGTCATACTGCTTGATTACAAAACTACAACAGTACATTCACTGGTGCAGAGTATGCTGCCCTGATGAAGAAACTGAAGGAGGCAATCACAAAAAAACAAATGTTAACCGCTGGCAACCTGCTCCTTCATGACAACGCACCTGTTCACAAGTCATGTTGCTCAGGCTGTTCCCACGACTGTAAGTCTGATTAACTTAATCACAGAAAAGACACGGTCCCGTGTGATTACTACCTGTTCACGAAGGTGAAATCTCATTAACGAGGAAAGAGATTTACAGACGGTGATGAGCTGAAGGCCACCGCTGAGGCAATTATCATGGAACATATTCCCATTAGGATTTAGGAAAATAGATGCACATGTGGTTTGCTGAAAGTACCGTGTGGAATTCAGTATGCACTCACTGGCCACTTCATTAGGTACATTAATTAACACAAGTCATTATTGAAAATATCTAATTGGCAGGAACTGAGTGCATTTAGACTCGTAGACCTGCTGAGGTTTAGTCTGAGCGTGAGAATGGAGCAGTAAGGTGATTTACACACCTTTGAACATGGCGTGGTTGATGGGGCAAGATGACTGAGTCTGAGTAGTTCACAAAGTACTGAAAATATCCAGTGAACAACAGTTCTCTGGATAAAATAACCTTGTTGATGCAATAGGTCAGAGGTGAAAGGTCAGACTGGTTTGAGCTGATGGAAAGTGAACAGTAACTCAAATGACCACTGGTTACAACTGAGTAATGCAGACGAGCATCTATGAACGTACAACATGTCAAACTTTGAAGCAGATGGACAACAGCAGCAGAACATCACACATGGTGACACTCCTGTCAGTTAAGAACAGGAAACTAAGACTACAACTCACATGAACTCAGTAAAAGTGGTCAACAGAAGGCTGGAAAATGTTCCTTTGTCTAGTGAGTCTCAACTCCCACTGTGACATTCAGATGGTATGGTAATGATTGACATAAGCAGAATGAAAGCATGGATCCATCCCACCTTGGATCAACTCCTCTGGCTGCAGGTTCTGCCACATTTTGAGACCTTTAGTCCAAACTGCACATCGTTTAAATGGCACAGTCTACAGGAGTATTGTTGCTGGTCATGTCCATCCCTTTATGACCACAGTGCACCACCTTATGATAGCTAGGAGGTCCAACCCAGTGGTAGCAAGATGTACCTAATAATGTGGCCAATCAGTGTACATATGCATGATGAAACACATCGCAGGCCATTTCAGACACCGTCTCAGCCAGCTGAACCTAACTGGGTCTAGATTGTCCACAGCAGTCCAGTCCCCTTCGTCCTCATCCTCACCTGTCCCCTCAGCGTTCTCCACCTCCAGGATCTCAATGCCCACCAGTGCGTCCAGTAGTCTCTCCATGCCGTCCACGCTGGTTCCCAGTTCAGATGCCACAATCTGGGCGCTGAGGGGCTCCTGAGACTTCAGCAGCAAATCAAACACCCCCAGCTCACATGCCGAAAAGATCACCTGATTGGACGGACACATGGATGTCTCAACAAGGACACGCGGACACCTTTGCGACAATCAATGCAAACAGACACCAACAGGACATTTTTTTGTCCCCATAAATGCTGGATTTTGTAAGGTTAGATCAAAATAAATCAAATGTGCACATTTTTATTTTTTGAAACAGAGAACTTGTTGCCTTTTTGTGTCATTGATGTTGTTTCATACATTTTTTGAAGAAAATAATTCAAAAAATAAATAAAACCATGCAAAAAAATAAGGAAACTTAAACAAAATGCAAAATATGATTAAAATAAAAAAATTAAGAAAACGTGAACAAAATAAGAAAGACCTAAATTGAAGAAAATAATGCATGAAGTGAAAAAAACATCAAGAAAATTAGCAAAATATTCACAAAATCAGGAACAATAAAGGAAATACAGAATAAAATTATCAAAATAGATCACAAAATGGAGAAACTAATCAAGAGAATGAGCAAAAATAAACAAAACCCAAAACATAATGACCACAAAGTGAAACCAATACTGAAAAAATTAGACAAAACTATTCAAGAAAATAAACAAAAACAAAGCAAAATGATTAAAAAGGGAAGAAAATAACCAAAAATGAACAAAAATTAAGAAAAAAATAAAAAAAAGAATCATGACTGCGAATTAAATGGAAGAAAACATATCATAATGTGAAACAATATCAAGAAACTGATCAAATATACTCACAAACAACAAAACATAGTAATCGAAGTTGAATAAAATAGTCAAAAATGTGCAAGAATGGAGAAAAAAGTGAACAAAACAGTAAAAGAAAATTATTTATAAAAAGAAAAATATTAACAAAATGAGCAAAAATAAACAAAACACATAATGAAATCATCAAAAATAATTCAGAAAATGAAAAATACTCAAGAAAATCATCAGCAACAATAAGAAAAAAACTCAAAACAAAATTATGAAAAAGTGAACAAAAAAATAAAAACGCTAAATAAAAAAAGACATTACTTTTTGTTTTGCTGCATCTTTTTCAATATTTTATATTGTTTCATTTTCTTTTGTCTTTATTTTTTGAGTATTTATATTTATATATTTGTATTTTGTGAGTGTTTATGTGAACTTAAACATAAAAATGGTGCATTTATTGATCATTCTGGATATGAACATGTTTATGGCGAGAAGATTTTGGCCATGTTACCAAGATCTGGCCCCGTTTTTCACATTCAGAACATCTAAATGTGAAGCTGCAGAGCAGACAGAACCTCCTGCAGACCCGCTTTGGTATCACTACAAGAGTAAATTAAAAAATAATAATAAATATCTGACCTTTGAGACCCTGAATCCGTTAAAATACTCGAGCAGTTTGAAGGGATAGTCCAGCTCACTCTGGGACAGATGCTCTGCCATGACGCTGATGTAAACAGAAATGACAAACAAGCAGCGCAGATCTGGAGGAATTTACGCACAAACTTTTCACGCACATTCTCCATGCGGACACTTTTATCATCACTCACCTGGTAAAGTCGCCTCAAAGCGGATAAAATGATCCGAACCGGTCCACGGGGGAGGATTTTCCAGGAGTCTGTTGCGTGTTTCTTATCCAAAACAGCCAAGATGTCGGTGTTTTGTGGAGGAGCAGCGGTGAGGTCGGGATGGAAACGGTCAGATTCATCAGCGGTTAAAAACACGAACCTGAGCCGGATCTGGGAGGGTCCACACGGGTCTGTTTGTGCTCCACACCACCGTGATGTCCTGAGTTGAAGAGCAGCAGCAGCAGCTCAGAGCAGTTTGAGTGAAATCCTCCTCATTCAGAGTGAACTTGCAATACCAACATCTGCCGCAAGAACGCAGGGGGCGCTGTGGAGCCGCTGAGGATTTTTAAAGAGTGGTTGAATAGAAGCTGAAAGTCACAAATAAAAACATCATCTACCAGGGATTTAAAATGGACAAAATATTCAAGAGCGTCACCAAGACATCCACTAAAACTTAAAATAAAAGCAAAATAATCTAAGAAACGTACAGACATAATGAAAAAAATGTCAAAAATAATCAAAGCAATTAATAGAAATAGACAAAATAATCAGGACTATTACATCAAATGAAGAAAATGATCCACAAAATGAGCAAGAAAATGAGCAACATATCCACCATATAGACAAAATTGAATAAAACAATCAGGCAAATGAACAAAGTATTACACAACAGGAATAAATTTGACCAAAATAATAAAATAAAATAAATAAAATGGACAAGAGAAGCAAGAACATGAACTAAAATAAAGGAAGGAATCCACAAAATTAACAAAATAATCAAAGCAATGAGCAGAATATCCACAAAATAATCAACAATACAAACAAAACTGGACAAAATAATGGAGAAAATTAACAAAAATTAACAAAAAAAATCAAGAAAGTGATCAAAAAGTGATTACAGTGGTCAAGAATTCATTGGTTTTACTAGAATATAAAATTAATATATCCTTAATGAAGACATTTTACTAATAAACCAAATACATAGAAACTTTCAAACATATGAAACTGAATGAAATGAACAGTATTAGAAGCCAGTGTTCCTTTTATCCTTTTATTGTGTCACACATTTGTTTGATGATTTTTACTCAAAAATAAAATAATCAAGAAGCGAACATAATAATTAAGAAAATAGAAAAAAATAAAGAAAAAATTGAGCAAAGTAATTTTAAAAAACTAACAGAAAATGACAACTTCTTAATGAAAAAACTACTTGATAATTAAATAACCAAGAAAACAAACATTGACAAAATAAGCTGGAAAATAAACTACAATTAATTCCACAAAATGAACTAAACAAAAATACTATATGAGCAAAATGAATAAAGCAATCAAACAGGGACAAAAATGAATAAAAAATTTAAAATGATTAATAAAATAATTAAGAAAACAAAAAATGAACATGATAATCAGGAACGGAAAAAAGGACAAAAAATGAATAAGAAACATTCAAGACACTAAACAAACATGAATAAAATTAACACAGTAATAAAGAAAACAAACAAAAATGATCAAAATAATCAGGAGAATAAACTACAATTAAAACAATAGTCCACAAAATGAACAAGACAAAAATAAAATACAATATAATGAACATAGAAACAAAAAAGAAAATTTAAAAAAGTAAATAAAGAAATAACAAAAAACATATTCAACAGTAAGCAAACATGAAGAGCAGCGTGATTGAATCCTACGCAGAGTGAAGGTGCAGTACCAGCATCAGCCGCAGCGGCGCAGGGGGGCACTGTGGAGCCGCTGAGGATTTATAAACACTGAAAAATGTCAAAATAAATTTTAAAGAGATTTAGTGATTTAATAAATAAAACAAAAACATACAATAACTAATTTTATTTGTATAAGGTTAATATGTCTTAAATTATCTTTTTTAGTGCGCATTATGTCACTTTTCCACTCATTTATTTTTATCACTTTTATTCATTTCATGGATTAGTTTTTCAATTTTGGTTTATTGCCTCATTTTGTTTAATATGTCCCATTTTGATCATTTCAAAATTTTCTTTATTTTGATATTTTGCTATTCCTTGTCTATCTTCATTTTATGAAATTTTCTTATTGTCTATTTGATTCACCTTTGACTTTTTTTCCTTTATTTTTTCCCTGATTTTCAAACACAATTTGTAACACCATTCACAGCCTATAATGAGAGGTTAATAATGACTCCATAAATGTTAAATAGGTACTTTTCCATTTTTTATAGTCTATTCTTTCTATTTCAACTTCAAACTAATTTTTGAGGGTGATATACAGTTGTGTTCAAAAGCAGTGTCTTTTAAAACGTGAGTAAAGCTCAAAATCCTTACACAGTAATATTGTTTATTTCCATTCATTGGGAACACTGCACATTATATTTTACATCATATCACGAAGATAAGAGTACCAATATTTTAATTACTTTACAGAAAATGGAGGGAAAAATTATATTGGGCTGGTCAAAAAAATTGCAGTGTCTGCCTTTTTCGTTACAAACTCAAATATCTACTCAATAAACTGAAAAAGATGTTAAGATTTAGCATTCCTGTGAATCAGTAAACTAATATTTAGTTGTATAACCACTGTTTTTGAGAACTGCTTCACATCTGTGTTGCATAAAGTCAACCAACTTCTGGCACCTGTAAACGGGTTTTTCCAGCCCAGGATGATTTGACAACCTTCCACAATTCATCTGCATTTCTTGGTTTTGCCTCAGAAACAGCATTTTTGACGTCACCCCACAAGTTTTCTATTGGATTAAAGTCCGGGGATTGGGCTGGACACTCCATAACCTTAATTTTATTGGTCTGGAACCAAGATGCTGCTTACTTACTGGTGTGTTTGGGGTTGTTGTCTTGTTCAAACACCCATTTCAAGGGCATTTCCTCTTCAGCATAAGGCAGCATGACCTCTTCAAGTATTTTGATATAAGCAAATTGAACCATCATCCCTGGTATGCGATAAATAGGCCCAACAACACAGTAAGAGAAACAGCCCCATATCATGATGCACCACCATGCTTCATGGTCTTCAGAGTGGACTGTGGCTTGAATTCAGCATTTGGGGTCGTCTGACCCAAAAGTCCACAAAATGTTTCTCCATTTCTCTTTAGGCCAGTCGGTATGTTCTTTGGCAAACTGTATCCTCTTCAGCATGTCTTTTTTTTTTAACAGTGGGACTTTGCGGGGGCTCTGATAGATCAGCCTCACACAAGCGTCTTCTAATTGTCACAGACTACACAGGTAACTTCAGACCATCTCTGATCCCTGGAGCTGATCATTGACTGAGTCTTTGCCATTCTGGCTGTTGTTCGATCCATTCGAATGGTCGTCTTTCGTTTTCTTCCACGTCTCTGGTTTTCTTTCCATTTTAAAGCATTGGAGATCATTTTAGCTGAGCAGACTATCATTTTCTGCACTTTATACATTTTCCCCTCTCTAATCAACATTTTAATTAAAGCACGTTGTTCTTCTGAACAACATCTGGCATGATCCATCATTCTCAGGTTTTCAGAGAGAATTGCATGTACAATGTGCTGGCTTCATCCTTAAACCTAAACCTAACCACCTGAATGACACCGGTTTCTTCACAAAATTAATGACCTCACTGATTGAACTCCACACTGCTAATATTTTGAACACACCCCTTTCATTTAATTATTCAATTACACAGACTCAGGAGCATGTATATCATGAATGTTGGGTCTGTTGGCTTCTCCAACTCTACTACACCTACTGGTAAATTATTTGCAATGTAATAATATGATTACGGTAATACCAAAAACAGTGATGGATCTGGTTAGTCATGTTGGACTGCTATTATTTTGAACACAACTGTATGGTCAAAATGAGATTTTTAAAAAAATTACAAAAAAGATATCTCAGCACTTGAATAAAGCTGAGGAAAACCCTTCTGTCAACTGTATTTATATTTTTTCTCAAGCGTCTAAATGTGGCAAGTTTTCTCTCGTTTTATTAGTTTCATCAGACAAAATCCAAGGGCTGACGAAAACATACTGGATTTTTAAAATATCAGCTTTATAATGTGGATGTGTAGTGGGTTTTTACATCAGGTTAAACTAAAATATGACATATTTTCACTTCAAAACTGCAAATTTTGACAAACATTGAAGTGTTTATGCCCCTTAAAGCTACATTCCATGACTTTTTCAAATATTCCAGGATTCTAAAGACTGTAGAAACTCATCCATCTCTTTTACCTTCTCCTTTGTATCTTAACAACTTAATGAACACGTTTTTCCAGGTATTGAACCAGACACACCATCTCCAAACAAATAAATTCCAGTCAGACATCTTGAATTATTAACCAAATCAATTTATTATGCATGAACAAATCCCTTCCTGCCTCTGTCACGCAGACACTCACACACACACACCCAACATTTAAATACATGACGTGGTTGGAATTCGGCATAGCTCACGTTGTTGCACATGCTTTAATAAAATGGTAGATATATTTACAGGATAAGCAACGTCTCCGAAAAAAAAAAAAAAAAAAAAACATAAAAAAAACAAAATGGAAAAAAATTTAAAAAAATACTTTAGTGTTAAGATACAGGAGTGTTATCTCTTTTATTAAGTTTGCTGTATATACGTTCTAGAGTTCGTTTAGCTCTGTCTCCCTCCGCC
>JAQQAE010000291.1:0-36232 GCA_029823295.1 Pseudamia nigra
ATTTGATCTTTTGACGATGGATGCAGAGGCCCTGTCTAACACACTGGTCCAATATCTTTCCTTGGTTTTAAACTGGTTTGGTTCTGGTGACTGTGAAGGCCGCAGTGTATGGTTCATATCATTTTCATACCGTTCACTGAGCCCTCATAGCATATAAAAGGGGGCATTTCCTGAAAGAGACCACTCTCATCAAAGGTTTCCTTTAATTTAATAAATATCATATATGACTAGGCTTTTAAATAATACAATCATGATTCAAGTGTCAGTTCAGCATGTATGACAGAATTGAAAGTATATTTGTGTCTGATGCACAAAAATGTACAGTATATCGCACGCTCCTAAGACACAGAATTTGACTTAGTATTTTTTACCGTTACATACATTTGTTGCCTAATTGTTTTTTTGTATCTATTTATTTATAGTTAAGGCTTTTTTCTGTTTTTTTGTGAAACTGCACCTACAGATATTTATTGCATACTCTATGTGACTGGAAGCCATCACACTGCCCTGACGAGCGGGGTAATTAGGTAGGGCAGTTGCAGTTCTCTGCGTGTGTGTTTCTGTGTGTGTGTGGGTGCGTGGGTGTGGGTGTGCGCATGCATGTGTGTTGTGGCATTTGCTCCCTTCAGGGATAGGTGCGCTTTGCATTAGCAAGAATGGCAACTGTCTCATCAATCACAGCATCACCATGTCACACACACACACATACACACACACACACACACACACACAACGTACTGTGTCATGGTCATCCTGTTCACAGATGGGCCAGCAACACATGAGCGAGTCACTGAGCATCAGAAAGACACCCACGATCTCTCTGCTCTTATACACACACACACACACACACACATACAGGGCAGAATCACATGGTAGTGTTTTACTCAGATACTTAACATGAAAGATGATGAGAACTGGGCCAGCACAATCGGTATGATGTACATTTTGCCTTACAACATTTTCATGTATTAAATTGGATACTGAATTGATTAAAGTAGTTAAGCTTAAATCTTACCTTATTCTTATGAAATCCTTCTTACTCTTACTACCATCAAAAATTTAATAATTTTTTTAATTTAATGGAAACAAATATCACATTATCAGGCCAAACCATGAACTGTACTACTACTACTACTACTACTACTACTACTACTAATAGAGTGACGTCTATCTTATCTATGGCTAACTGAAGTTGATGGAAACAAAGTCAAAATCTTTTACCAACTTGATAAAAAATTATTTATTTTAGAACTTGGCATAAAATTATTAGATTTTTTATTTATTTGTTTAATTTCAGAGTCATAGTAAAACAGATGTTAAACTAGGTAACTTATTTCAGCTGCAGTTTGTACTTGTGGAGATACGGTATGCAATTGTTTAAGTTGTACATATGCAACTGGAATAGATGGGAGGGGGATTCGAACTTTGTGCAACACAAGTACATAGTACTGGATGTACCTTAGTCCAGTGTGACACCGGGACACTCCCCAATAAAAAAGCCAGTATTAAGTGTTGTCTGTCTATATACCATTGTGACACCGCAACCAAAGCCAATAAGTGTCTGAAGCAGCAGCAGCAAGATATCGATTCCTCTTATTCACCAGAGTGGAACTAAAACCTACACATTACACACTCGGGCCCTCCACCTCCAACCGAGCCAAACCAACTCTGTGCATGGATGGAGGAAGAGAAGAAAGAACTGCTGTCAAACAAGTGATTGGTCTGTCTGCCTGCCAGTCTACCTGGCCCACAGCAGAACGACATCATACACATACGTACACACAAATGTCTATGCAGTAACTGTGTCTGTCAGTGTGTGACAGATACCAACATCCTCCTGTGTTTACTGATACACATCATCAGGGTATGTGTACCAGAATATCATGAAGACAAAAAATAATCTCAAATTAAATCAACAGTGAGAATACAAAAAAATTGATTAAATAATAAAGTTTTAGCATGAGTTAAAGTGTGTCAATACCTCTTGCAGCAATGTTTCAACAGCATATAAAATCATGAGGATAACAAATTAAAATTATGAGAACTTATCTGTGATTATGCAAAAACATTCCCACTCAAATTGCAGGGCACTACCAGAAGGCATATTTTATGCATTTGACATTATTTTTACCATTATCCCCATTCTGAATTGGTTTCTATATTTCTTATATTTTGTCCTCCTGTAAAGTGCTGTTCACCAGTCCTGTGCCACTCTCCCCTGACAGTTTTGTTTAAATGTAGGCCACCCAGCCAATTTCATTATAAACCCTGCCTCCTCTGGCTTTGCCTCTGATTTGACCTCAGCTATAAGTACCGTCCCTGTTTTCTCTCTGTTCATTTTATTTAATTAATTTATTTTTTTTGCAAAGAATGATTTTGAGTCTATTGCCCGTGGTGACCTTATCACCCCAGCGACAGCTTCTCCCCTGACAACAGCGATGAGCTTGATTGATGGATAGCGGTCCCTCCTCAGGCGCTTTTACTTTTATATTCCCTTAGTCTGAAAGCATTTTTTTAAAGCTAAAACTGGTAAAACTGCACTGACGTTAAACACAGCCGGGGTGCGCCCAAATTAGCAGCCTGACGCAAACGCTGATGCAAGGACACAACCATTGGCAGAGAAATGTATTTAACAGGAATTTTAGACATGTTTCAGGAAAGAAGTCTTGGATATTGATTTGAAGTCACAGCCGATACTTTGTGCAGCTGCCTGTCTGTCTGGGTGTATCTGTGTCTGTCTGTCTGTCTGTTGGTGCTGTCAGCATGTTGGTCTTTCTTTATCTCCTTCCACCTGTCTGTAGTTTGCTGGCCTGTCTGCCTGCATACTGCCTTTGCACTCTATTATTGTACCTGCATCTTAAATTTACTTCAGAAAAAAATCACAAACTGTGTATCACTGACACCACGTAGGCATGTTGTGCATGTTTACATTTTTAACAACTGAACTGTGTCTCACTGATCCATCTCTCGCAAAATATATTGTAAAAGTTACTGGTGTTTGCTTCTATACAAGTTTTTAAAAGTACATTTTTAAATTTCATACTATAAGTAACAGATGTTTTAATCTAATGTAGATTTTAAGTAATAAATTATTAATGTGGCATGAACTCATGTGAATGCTTCACTTTACATTAGATTTCCATGCTAGTAAAAATTAGCAGTAATGACAAAATAAAAGAAGATGAAATAAGCAGCTTTATGCTATTTGCAGTTTTTATTTTCTCTGCATTTTGGTTTAATTTTTTTGGAATGCACACATACTTTTTAAGATTTTATGTTTTGTCTGCTGACTTTTCCCATTTTACTGGCTGTATTTTTACTGCCTTCCCTCCTTTTGTCGTTTTGCACCTCCGTACAGAATGAACTTATCGAAGGGACCCTTGGTGAACAGCAGCAGTGAAGATAACTCTAAGTCAACTTTTGGTAAATGCGGCGCTGGCGCCTGGAGGATGCACCAGAGCTACGATCCACTGGAGGCCAACCACATGAGAGACGCACATGCCCTCTACAACCCCAGGTAAGACAGTAAAAAGCAGACCAAAAACACAGAAAGAAAGTGAGCAAAAAGAGAAAGGGCTCTGTGAATCTATGAATCTCAGAGGTTCAGGTTTACACAAAAGCCGCAGTTGACCTCTATAAACCCCTGATGAAAGAGGAAGAAAAGTGGGCACTTTATGACATCAAACACCAGTGTTTTTAGTGGTTTGTGTGTGAGTAGATGTGTGTGTGAGAGTGAGGAAGCACAGAGAATGTAAGGATTGTGTCTCATTTCTGTCTCATTTTATTTCTTAACATTTTTTTCTCAAAAGTGTCATGTTGTGTTTAAATATAATACCAAAAATCAGAATTAGATGTAAAATATACCCATAATGAAATACACTTCATAGTAAAATAATTAAATACATTCATCTGTTGTAGATCAAATAGAATGAATTTATTTAATTTGTTCCTTTTCCAAGAGAGGCCACTACCTATTTCTTTTGTTATCAACCGCATTTATTGGACATCAACATTATAAATGGCCGTCAATACTTTTCACTTATATTTATGTTGAAGTATAAAAAAGAAGCACTTAACTTGATGAATGGAAAAAAATATGCACCACTTATTACTGTGTGTGTATGTGTTGAAAAGTGCTGTTTTGCATATTTTTCTCACTATCCAGAAGCTAAAGTAAAATGTTTATATTTTGAAGAGTGCACTAATGGAAAGACTGATTACCTGAACAACACATGTAGCCACCGCTATGCCATATATTTTTCTTTCACTTAAAGCACTTCCCTCATTTTGTTCTGGTTCCACAGTATATATGGAGAATCACAAGAAAGCAGGATATAAGTTTTGACTCAAGGACACTTTAGTAGTGCAAATATGTTGCAGCATAGAGGATTTAAATTATATCATTTGCTTGAAGGACAGTCACCTTACATGTACAGTAATCCCCCATTGCATCTGCATGTGAAATACAACTTAAAGCATGAAAGACTTTAACCAAAGGACAACTCCATTTTAAGTGTTCATATGGAAAACAGCTCTAACTTTGTATTTTCAGAGACTTTGAGGCAGGTTAAAGTGAGCGCTGCCACGGTCCATTTTTAGAACGTATACAGTAAATACTCAGTATGTTTCATGTTCAAACACATAGCAAACACCTCCTGACGCACTTTCTGTCTTCCTGTCTTGCTTCTTTCTCTCTCTGCCACTTTCTCTTTCTATGTTTAATTACTTTAAAGAAAGCCACATGCCCAGATTGCAAAACTAGAACTGTAAGTACTGTATATATTTTGTATATAATTAACACAGCATCGACTCATCGCCCTATTGTATGCAAATACTGTATTATTTCTACTAAGCATTGCACGGTATTTAAACAGTATTTTTTCGTTTAGATTTTCAGTCTGTTACCTGGAATTGCTTTGAGCAATCACTGTAGATAATTTAGCTTAACCTGACATGACTTTTTAAACACATTGATAACATGAAGGTTCTTGAATAGACTTCATTTATTGGTCTTTGCAGATCAATTTGGAAGTAATATTTTGGCACTCTGACATGAGTTTTTTTGTCACCAAAAATTGCACTACATGATCCTACTTACTGACATGATTATGGTAATGCATGTTACAAACACTTAGTGTGCTGTTGTTGCTCTTTTGTTTACCTTATTAGAACACTATTGATTTGTGCATTGTTAGACTTATGCAAAGCCCTATAATTTAGGTGTGTACAAGCATGTGTATGTGTGTATGTACAGTATGTGTGTCCATGTGTACTGTGTACTGCAAGCCCTAGTCCAATAGGATTTCAGGGTTAGTCTGGGTCAAGCCAATTAGAGATCTGGCAAGTCATTCTCACGCAGACTCTCAGCCAATCACCAAGAGGAGTTTTACTATTACAATGTGAGCGTGTATGTATGTTGGCAGACATCGAGTCGGGTGATGAGAGGTGTAAAGGCTTGCCAGAGGCTGCGGAGTCAAACCATGTCTGAAAGTAACAGACACTGCTTGCACAAACACCTACACACACACACACACACACCCCCACACACACTCACCCACACACACAGGTATACTACACTCCTTGAGCTCTGGACCTTTAATACTCTGATTGGCTGAATTCTTCAAACTACCCACAACTGTGCTATGCCTTAAATGTCACATGGCAAAAAACGTCAGTGGTGATATGTAAATAAACAAATAATAATTAATATGTAAATTGCATATGACCTCTTGGTTGCAGTGTCTGCCATTGATCACACTTTGAGTCATGGTTTGAGAACGCTTACTACAGCACAGTCACTTTGATGTGTCTTTAGAAATGAAGACAAAAATGTTCTAAAATATTCAAATATAAATGTCTGTGTAGCTTAAGTTATCTGATTGCGATGATGGGATTAGTCATTAGTCAAAAGTCAACTACAGGATGGTGGGGCCTTCACAGATATATGCACTCTGTGTCCCTTCTAGTTGTTACAAAAGAACATTCAATTCCATAGCAAAAAAAAGGCAATTTCAATCTCTGATTTTTTACTTATGGAGACTTGTAGCTGAAGACAATAAGTGCTTGTCCTTGTGATGAAGATTTTTTTAAATTGTTTTATTCCTAAAGCCCAATGGAAATAGAAATTATTCTAAATTCTGTGGAAATTCGTAATTTGTTTTTGGTTTGCAGTTTTCATTGGACAGCAACAATATTATTCCTCTTTTTATTTAGGCCATCAAACCATGGGAATGTGATTAATGTCAGGCAGTCAGTGTGCACTTGAATACACACACACACACATACACACACTTTGTTGTAAACTGAGCTCAGTGTAATCATAATGATAAAGCAGATTGCCTTAACACACAGATGGGCCTCCCAACAGCTCCGTGTGTGTGTGTGTGTGTGTGTGTGTGTGTGTGTGGGGGTGTGTGTGTGTGTGTGTGTGTGTGTGTAAGTGTGGACAATGCTGATTGGATTGCAGATTTATAGAAGAGGATTACTGCAGGAGCACAGAGAGAGCGCAAGAGAGAGAAAGAGAGAGACGGTTTCAGACACTCACCTCTCATTAACTTCCACCCCTTTCACCTCAACTCGCCTCATTCCCAGATGAAAACATATATTCACACATACAAATATACCTAGTTAAAAAGCAAATGTTAAAGCAGGGTGTATTTTTTATGCAAATTTCTGCCTTTAAATTGTATTAACCTTAAAATAATCCTTCCCGACAAATTGTACTAATCGCACTAATAGTATTTACATAGTGTAGCTACACTTTTCACGTTAAATATCCCTCTTCAAGGAAATTTTAAATTGCTTTAAAGTTATAAAAGTTAGTAGCAACAAGGTCAGATGAATTTTTGGTGCAGGTAAATGCCAGTGAAAGCTTTGTGGCATATTTGTTTATTTTGGTAGAAGTGAATATTAAGAACATTGACAAGTGAAACTGTTGCATTAAATGTACAAACGCCCTGCAATACAGTTAAAAGCATAAACTGAGACACACTGAGATGGGCAAGGGTCAAATGGGAAAATAATCTAAGAATATATAATAGCCGAAGCAATGCAGACAAGCCAGAAAGACACAGACAGACAGAAAGACAGAGACAGTGGGCACTCCAGCAAACCTGATTATGACTGGATGTGAATTAGATTCCCTAACAGATGGTCCAGGAGCGAGGCTGTAAGGTGCATCAGCCAGCAGTGAGGGAAGGGAGAGGGGGAGGAAGGAGGCCAGAGGAGAAGGGAGTGCAGATCAGGAGGCAGAGGGGACGAGTGTCAGCAGCAGCCTTAGGTACATGGCACGTTACTTTTCAAAGGCATGTTTTTGCTGACCCCTAATTTTGTTGTAGGCACTTGTAAACTTATATTTTTATCAATTATAGGTCAGTAATTTCACAGTGTTATATTTATCCACATCTGTGTTGACCTGTGAGGAATATTCATAGTAAAATCAACCTACGGCAAGCAATGAGCAGGTTTAGGGCTATTTCCTCTCTTTTTACAGATGCAGTGCATTATTGTACATATGGTGGCACTGCTTCTCCTCATGCCTCTGTGATGGATAGGTGTAAATCATCACAATCCTGTAGTGACAGCCCAATTTCCCCAAATCTGATCTGCTTAAAGAATGCAGCTTTGGCGCTCTGCTCACTTGAGTCTCCTCTCTCTCTCTTCTCCTCTCTTCACTTCTCCCGCATTTCTTATTCTCCATTTTTTCTCTTTGCTTCCTCAAATCTTGCACCATTGTACTACACACACACACACACACACACACCCCCACACACACACACACACACACAGATACACTTTTGCAGCATTGCACCTGCTATTCCCATTCGCTTCTTGCCTGTTTTTGCGCATCCTCCCCTCACTTCACCTCCCTCCCATGTCACATTTGAAAGCCCTGTCATATTTACTAGAGTGGAAATCCTCTTTCACCATCTGCTTAATAAAATGTGTTTTTAATCCGGGGATATTTTGTTTTTTTTTTTATTGTACTTCTGTTCAATTTCATTTGAAACAGCACCTTGCCCCAGTCTCTTCTTCTATTGGAGCAGACAGTACATCTCACTGTAGACTAATGGTTCAACATGGCTGAGTGTGCGAATATGTGTGTGCTGCGATTCTGTAAGTATTTACAAGAGCAGTTGTGCCTCTTATTGAAAAAACAGATGAAACGTGCGTAGACTAATCAAGGAGAGACAAACAGTAACCTTGATCAGTGACCTTTCAGGGTGCAATGTGTGTCATGCATAGCCCTGGACACATGCTGAAAAACAGTGACATGTGAACAGGCATCAGCAGTGTGTGTTCTATCATAGTGAATCCATTTTTTGATCACACAGATGCATGCCTATAACTGTAATTTTCTCACATTGTGTCTTGTAATTATGAGGATTAATGACATTGTTTGCCACACCCAGAATCTTCTGTAAAAGCTTCACCTGACAGGGGGATGCATTTAGTAATTTCATTGATTTCCACTCCTCAGCATTTCCAATAAAAAAACTGAAGGTCACTGCAAGTGCATGGTATGCATGGCATACTCTGCTAAGCCCAAATATGGACTAAAATTAGTCCAATTTGCAGAACTGTAATGTTTGTTTTTTTGCCAAATCTATCTTTGTGTTAAATGTACATATGCCTATGTGCTGTATGGGAGTTGGGAGTTGAGCTGTTACAGAGGTTTGAAGCACTGTTCTTATAGGAGACAACCACCCTCACAAATACAATGACACACACCAGATAAAGACGACAGGGAAAGAGAGAGACAAAGAGAGAGAGGTAAGGAGAGAGAGAGAGAGAGACATGGTGACAAAGATAGTGCCTGGCAGCAACACACTTATCAGCTACTGTTCCACAAGAAAATGACCTAAATCATCAAGATTCCCATCTGACACACACACACACATACACACAAACATACAAGGTTTGCAATGTACTGCTTTGTGCTTCCAACATGAACGAGCTCAACCTCTTCATATATTGTTGCTGTACTTACATATAGTCAGTACAGCAACATTAGTCACACTCTCAAATAGAAATTTTCCAATATATAGACCACGTAAGATTGTCACAGTGAAGGGGAACTCATTTACAATTTCAATAAGATTACATTTTACAGCAAAAGTGAAAAAGAACAGAGAAGCGATATAAGAAGAAAGTCCATAAACCAGTTTTAACAAAACACCTTGTGACAACCGAAGACACAAGAGCAGCTTTGATATCTACAGACACAACATGACAGTTTGGAAAGCACATGATTCGTAATCAATAGCATTTGGCTGAGCTTGCCCTGTGTGCTATCTCCCACTGGTTATCCATTCACATCTAGAGAACGTGTGTGTGTGTGTGTAAACTTTATAAACCCCAGGTAGTACCATAACAGCTTCAGCCCCAGTAGTGTGCCTTTGTAAGTCTTACCCAATTCATTTCACACCTGTATTTTGTGTAGAGTATGTGCATAGTTGTGCACAGGAAAGATGTGCATTGCCAGTTGGATATCAGCTGGGCACATTAAGATTCATGCCTAGACACATAAACAGAAAGATACACACATTTGAGAATATAGACCGTCGCTCACGTTTCCTCTACTCTGCTGGTCTTTACAGCCCGACAGCCCATTGGGCAGAATGTGTTTTAGCCATTATCACATTGATTGTATGTAATCAGGGGTTTATTCTGCAGCCAATGAAGTGAATTACAGGTTTCCTGCCCGACTAACACTGTAACAATTGATCTGCTCCCTGGTGTGTGTGTGTATGTGTATTTGCAGGGTGTGTGTGATGGGGTGTGGATGTACGAGAAAGTGAAACAATGATAGAGTGTGTTTGTGTGAGAAGGAGAAACGATGAGAGGGAGAGATTGAGACCCAAAGAGAGCAGGAAGGAGAGGGCAAGAGAGAGCTCAGTAGGAGGGAGAGTGGTTTAGATTGACTGTCGCTGCTGGAGTTTTTATGTTTTTTATTCATTTTGTCCCTGAAAACAACTATAATCTTCTACACACTGTGAGTCTATGGAGCTCAACTCAAACACACTTGCTCACACAGACACACCAGAGCAATAGCAGTCTCTCTTGTGCTCAATTTGACATCCTTAAAACTATGCAGACGTGCAGGTATTTATTTTTTTTTATTATTTTTTTGTATTTTTGTGAAGCAGATAGTATGATGGGCAATGTCACTGTATATTGAACAACAATTATAACCTGTTCTATGTAAACTCAAAGCTTCTTTTGTGTTTTAGTGCATTGGTGCACACGTAGTGCAGGTATGAAACTAACAAGCTGACAAGCAGTTTAACACCCTCCACAGATATCAGAAGGTTGAAAAGAGAATAAAATACAGATACTAAGTAAGAACTACAAAATAGACAACAGTAGGGGGGTTGAAAAAGCACTTCTGTCCATTCATAAAATCACTGTATTCATTTGACTATGGAAATGCAAAAGTATTTCGCTGCTCCTTCCTTTTCTTTTCTTCTCCATCCTTAACTTACTTTTCATTCTTCCAAAAGCATTGCTAGGATCATCTAGATAGACTAGTGTTACGACTCCCCTCTCTCTCGGTCTCTCTTTTTTTTTTTTTTTTTTTTTTTTTTTTGCTTATTGGACTGTGTTCTTATCAGCATTGAGAGCACAATGCTTGGTGTGATGGAAAGGTATTAGCCAATCCGTGGTAGCTACATTGTCAGCATTTCTCCTTTCTCTGTCTGTACTGCTACCACTTCTCTCCTCTCTGTTTTTTCCATCCTTCCTGTAATTCTTCTCTTCTCATTTTCATTTCCATTTGAATTTGGTCCTAAGGATGCTGTCACGGCAGAAGAGTGCTTCATTTTTCTGCAATTTAAAGGTTCTTTGTTGTAATATATTCTGAACTAAAATCTTTATATAAGCTCAAAAGTAAGTCCCTTTGAATCACCTGAAAAATGCCTACATCTCCAACTATTAATAATCTAGTCATTAATTTAAAAAAGAACATTAAAATGATACTCAAACTGTCCTTAGAGACTTGCAAACCTCAAAACAACTTTCTGATTAATCACTTAACTTTTTTTCTACTTTCCTCTTCTCTTCCAGTGAGTGTTCAGTGTTAGAGTTATTTGAGAATCAGTTTGCGTTTATGGCTGCCATCTAGCAAGGTAGTTGCAAAAAGATTGTATATAATAAAAGAGTATGAGTCCACACAGAAATACTGACTAAAGGCGTACAGGCGAACCACACAGACACACCGTGAGGCAGAGAGTAGTTGCTCTAATACGATGATTGCATGTTTGTCCCCACCAGTTGTCAGAGCACTGCATCAGCTCACTGCTCTAATGACAGCTTGTCATACCCTCCTTCCTTCAGAACACGCAGAAAAAAACTCCTTATTCTCTCTTTCTTTTTTCCTTTTGCTACCTCTTCACACCTCCACATATTTATGTATCTCTCTTTTCATGAGTCACACCACTTTCATTCACGAAGTAAGATGAAAAAAAGAGAGAGAGAAAATGACAGGGATTGAGCTGGAAATGGAGACATGGGAAGGTGGCAATCGCTTCAGTTTGTGTGTATGGTCACCCTCAGTAAGGAACAAGTAAATAGCTTTGCTGAATATTTGATGCACACTGGAACTAAACATCCCCTTGTCCCTTTGAATTTGCTGCTACTGAAATTGTTCCATATCTCGTACGCTGCCTTGTTAATTTTATTCTAGCCATGAACACTTACATACAAACAAAGAAGAAGAAACTGTTTATTTAGTTTAGTAGAATCACACTGATTCATATGACAATGTACTTCAATGAAATTTTGTGATTGCCATAAATTACATTATTATGCAGGATAACAATTTACCAAATGACAGAGACAAATTAAATTTAAAAGGCGTTCTTTCAAACAGCAGGAAAGTAAACCTGCTTAAATCTGATTACTTTTCTTCTGTGTTTTTTTCTGTACTCATCCTATTATACACTGCTCATGACTTTACCTCCTTGTGAAAATACAATAAGAAAAAAAGAAACATGGCTTTTTCCTCTTTATTTAAATCTTTTTAAATACTTAAAACATCAAGAATTGATAAAATAAAAGACCCAACCCCTTCCTTTTCTCTCCATACTCATCTGAGGAGCAGACAGGCACAATAAGACTGCTCTTTCAGCACTGAGCCGTCGCTACATAGCACCATAATTATACTGATAACATACATACATAAATGCATTCAACCTCTCGCTCAGCACAGCGCACTGGCTGTGATTTCTTAATCTTCTTTCCTCTACTCCTCTCCTCTGCACGCATGTGTTCTTTTTATTCTTTTTATTCCTCCCCCTTTGACTGCCATTATTTTTCATTTATAAGCAGAGTAAGGGGAGAGAGAGACAGAGAGCACAGAGAAAGATATGAGAGAGCGTGAAAAGACAGAAGGAGGATTGCTAAGGAAGAGAGAAAAGAGATAGATGAGAATTTGAGAGAGAGAAAGGATAAAAAAAAATGCCTGAGATCTTCTGGCACTTAAACTCTTTCACTTAATGGTACTCAGAGGGATTGACAGTTGAAGGGAGGGGGCACAAAAGAGCATAAAGAGTGAAAAAGGAGAGATTAAATCATCACCATCACATCATCTACTTAAATGGGTGTACTCTTTTTTCCTGTCACAACTGTTTTTTCACGTTTTGCTAGACAAACCTGTGCGATCTCTCGCTCCATCACATTCCTTCAGTCTATTTTTTTATTTTGCTTTCTCACCTGCATCCTGCATCCTGTCACCGGCTCTGTACTGCTTATTTCATTGATCCTCATGATGATTTGTATCCAAACCTTTCTTAACTAAAGGCCTACTGTAGCATCAGATTAATAGATTTATAGACACTGGTGAAAGCCACGATTAATGGAGTTGCAAAATTAAAAGAAACCTGCAGTGGGGGGAGGGGAGGGAAGACAGAGGGAATAAAATATATGATGAAAACGGGGGAAAAGGCCAAAGTATTGTACAGTGCATCTTAAATGTCATGTCACTTTATGAATGGAAAAATTGGCTCGAGGTAAATTTCTACATTTAAAGGAAATAAGTGTTTCAAAATACAACAGGGCAGCTTTGTCACATCAAACACATTAAAGCATTGCTGCACATTAAAAAACGAACAACCAGAAACTACTCTCTGTGATCAGAGCTCACCCCTCCTTCTCTCTGTCTCCCATTCTGTCTCTCTCTGCTTGTCTCTCCACCTGTTTTCCTCCCATTCCCCATTCCACCCTTCCTTCACCAACTGGCTTCTCCGTCAAGGCACTGTCAGTGTTTTATGAGTCTCTGTAGAACAGGGATCTTTTACAGGCCGACTGGACTTTAGAAACCCCTCGTTTAGCAGCATCCTGCCTTAATTAAAAACCCCTTTTGTGCTTTCTGCCTTTAACAATGAAAAGAGAGAGACGGGAGTAAGGGCAGGGTTAAAGGAATAGAAAGTGGTAATGCAAAGAGGAAGGGAGAGAGTGGGCAGACAGAGAGGAAAGGAGAGAGAGAGAGATGGCAGTGAATAGGAAGTGATAGGGATACAGGCAGATAGATAGTAAGGTAGACAAAAGGAGGGTGGAGAGATACGGACAGAGAGAAGATAACTGTTAATTACAACTACCATTAACAAGACACCAGTAAGCCTCCTTGGGGAGAGGAAGAAGGAAGAGCAAAGAAGGAGACAGGAGGAACTCTAAGACATAAGAAGAGGAACACAGTAACATTTTGGCACTGAATACCAGATCTGTTTTGTTTTATTTTACGGACTGTGTTGTGCAATTGTCTTAACAAAACTGCATGTGAGCATCATGTATGTGTGAGGCTGTCTCTGGGATGATGGATCAGCAGAGAGGCTGCTTACTGATTACCTTCATGTAGAACAAGCCGCTATTGACTGGAGAGTGACGGATGACCGTCGGCCTCCAAGCATGTGTACATGTTTGTGTGACTGTGTGGTAGTACAAATGCCTTCCTCTCTGCTACTCTTTCCCTCAAGTTGAACCACAATATTTCTTTTCTATTTCTGTCTCTTTTCCTCTTTTATCATCCCTTTCTCTTTCATTTCCTCTACGACAGGCATGTAATAAGGAAATGTGATGAATTTAATGTGGGTGCATGATTTTCATACCTTATTGGCACATAAACTTGTTTATACAGTTACATTGTGGGAACCTTATTTCTTCAAATCAATTCTTAAAATATGTTTGACAAATGTATATATGTATATATATGTACTTTATATACTTCTCCCTATTTTTTCTGCCATTCTCTTTTAGGCTTCTCTGCAGAATGTCCAGTAAGGAGCGCCACCTTGAGTCAAACTGTCCGTCTTCTTACATAAAGACTGAGCCATCTAGCCCTGCATCTCTGACTGACAGTCTAAATCATCACTCCCCTGGTGGCTCCAGTGACGCCTCTGGCTCCTATTCATCCACGATGAACGGCCACCCAAACGGCTTAGACTCCCCAAGTCTCTATGGGTCCAACACAGGGCCCCTGGGTCCTGCTGGAGGACCTGGATCGAAGCGTTATGAGGACTGTTCATCAACTATTGGGGAAGACTCACAGATTAAATGCGAGTACATGTTGAATTCGATGCCCAAAAGGCTGTGTCTGGTGTGCGGGGACATTGCATCAGGGTACCACTATGGAGTGGCATCTTGTGAAGCCTGCAAGGCATTCTTCAAGCGCACCATCCAAGGTTGGCTTCCATTTGGACTTTTTATCATTTACAGCATTTCTGTCTACAGCTTTATCTCATGTGTTTGCCTCTAGCTGTATCTGGCCTTTCACAAAAGGGATTTTGTGTTGTTTTAGGTGATGATAAACTGGGGCTTGTTTGCTCTGCCTCACTTAAGAAACTGAAACTGTCAAAAAATAAATTCTTCCAAAATTAAATCAGGAAATAAAAGAACAGGATCAGGCAAAGCACAATATGCAAACAACTTTAGGGTTGGTAGAAAAGGAAGTTAAAGTCACAGGTTTAAAAAAAAGGAAATGTTCCTCTTTTAATGAAATATGTTCCTGTGAAGTGCACAAAGTTTAAAATATCTTTTCAGTGCTGTTTTCAAATAAAATGCATACACTCATCAGTGCACTTTCACACTTATGCTTGTGCACTCAAGCCATTTTACTGTATCTACTCCCTCTTCAACATGTAGGAGTTTTATTTTTAACCATCGGTCATATGTTAGTTCAAAATGGAGACAAGGAGAGATCCAGGACATACCATAAAGGCCCCGGGCCAGATGTGAACCCAGATTTTTATACAGTACTGTTCCACTAAATGTGCCACCACGACACCCACTCCTAGACTACTTTCCTTCTGCCTTTTTACATTCAACTTGTTCTCATGTTTGCTCATATACACATTAACATACAAATATCAAATAAACTTTGTGCATACACATGGAGTCCCAGACCCCCACCTTCCTATAACCCTCAACCATGACCTCTTCTTTATCAGTACCTAAGAGTAATTTCGAGGTTGTGTTTGTATTCCAAGATCTAACTGCTAATGCCTCACACAAGCCTGGTTGAGACTGTTGTCTAGGTGATAACATAATGTCAGAGGAAAGTCAGAGGTCATGTCAAAGAGGCAAGAGTTCAGCTAAAGGGGTAGAGGAGAGAAGGGAACGAGCAGTAATCCACATGATGAGAGGAGTAGTGGGAATTAGGCTCAGTAATCCATTGCTTGTCTGGTGGTCAGACTACAAGTATTCATGAAAGTTTGGGGTTAAAAAGAATGGATAAATGGAAGGACAGTTTCTTGAGTTATTGCAATTCGATTTAGAGAATGTGATAAAAACAGTTAAAAGATATACTTTACAAGAAATTTAGCTGCAAAATTTAACAAATGCAGTAGAACTAAGAGCAATTAAAGCTGTTTGCCTTGAATAGTTTAGCATTAAAGGAAACTGATATTAAAAGCTTGAACATGTTCTTTTAATGATAGAAAATAAAGATGACCCAATGCTCCATCCCTCCTTATGAAAAAAATAGAAGTAAAAAAGAGAAACTTTTTACTTTATACTTTTTTACTTTATATAAACTCTTTAACTTATACTTTAAAAAAACTGCTTCAGCTAAGGACCACAAGGAATATTTGAAATATTATATATATATATATATATATATCAGAGCAATATATACACATGTGACACACATGTATGGATTGCGCCCTTCAGGTTTTATGGGTATCAAAACAATAGTTGGTTGCACCATTTTATTCCTCTTCTATAGTTTTAAGACATGGTACAGTAAAGTCAAGCAACAGCTAATTAGAAGTCATATAGCTAAAATTTTCATTGTTGTTGTAATCTTTTCTTTGAGATTTGTTTAATAAATAGACATTTACATGTCTCAACCAGCAGCTCAGACCTGGTTTCACTCCATCTACCACTGGTATAACTAAGCTACCAGTCAGACAGCCAGCTCGCCAGCATTGATCCATTTAGTCTGTCAGTCAGTCAGTCAGTCATATCAGACAGGATTCATCTATCTGCTGTTCCATCCATCCACCTATCTGTCGCTGCTTTCTTTCTCCTCCGATAAGCAGCTTCCCAGTAAAGCCCCAGAGAGCGACAGAGGGAGAAGATGTGGGGGTGTGGAAGTCTTACATCCAGTAGATGGTCACCACTATGCAGCGATGACCTGTATGTGTTTATTATGGGATGAGATCAGGACACAGTGCAATCCTGACAAAGAGATTGAAGCCAGGCAAAGACATGCAGAGATAAAAGCAGACATACACAAACTCAGAAGCCTATTCGCACATGGACAGCAACACTCATGAGTGTAGTGTGCAGTTACGCTCATACACATGACCTTGAACTCTCTCTGTATATAGGTTTAACCCCTGAATCATCTGTCATTGGTGCAATGTCTAATAGTTGACCAATTTCACCTGTCTCATTTCATTTAGACAGCTTGTTAAAGGTCATATGGGTGAGGGCATGGTAACAGATTAAATATAAGATCCCAGCAAACATATAGATATGATGCCATGATGACAGTAGAGCCTCTTTGTTGTTTGACCTTGACTGGATTCAAAGCAATGCTCTGTTCCCCTCTCTGTTGTTACTTCATTTTCACTCCATTTGTAATCCTCCCCTCTCCTGTAGTGGACACGTTGCAGATCACGTATGCCAGAGTTGTAGGTTATGGGTCAGGACTTTTCAGAGCCAACTACATGACCATTGTTATGTCAAGAGGAAGAGTGCAGTGAAAACCTAAGATAAAATGTCATCTTTTACCCTCCTCATCACCATTATTGTTGATTAAAAATGCATGCAGTGTCAATAGTTGTATTTGGAAATCACCAATTTCAGCTTGCAGTGCATAAAGCAACACATTTCCAAGCTTGCATAGGCAAAAGAGTCTATGAAGACAAATGCAGTTTTTGTAACAAATTTCAATAAGAATTGACTGTATATAAATTTGTTGCTACAGTATTACTGTCAGTATTGTTTTGGATACAATCTGAGCTTCTTGGATCCACTAGAACAAATGGGTCATGACATTATCCCTGGCTATCAAGCAAGCCAAACTCATCTACAGACAGTTCGAGTGTGTGTTAGCTCATGTGTCTGTGTGTGGGCTTGTGTTCATCCATGTAAATGAGTGCAGGTTTTATGTGTATGTCTGTGTACATATGCCTGTGTCTATGCATGGATGTGTGTTTTTGTGTGTGTGTATCTTGGCTTGGAAGCAAGGCCAGGCTCAGATGGGCAGTGGCAGACATATTGGTATGTTTCAACCCATTAGCCAATAAAACTGCAGGTAATCACCAAAAAAACACCTCCAGCTGGACAGGGAGGAGAGCATGGGGTGAGAGGAGAGGAGAGGATTGTACACATGTTTGTGTAAACAATAAGTTGATACAAGGAATGAGAGAAAGAGGTGAGAAGGGGAGGATGAACTGGGCACATAGAAATAGAAGGAATTAGCGTGGTGGTTTTTATGTGTGTATGAGTGTGTGTTCTATACGTGTGTGTGTGCGTGTGTGTGTGTATGTTGCAGCTTGGAGGAAGTGGCTCTGGCAGCTGCTGTTTCTGTGGCGTCAGTCCAGCGACACCTGACAACCTGCATCTATCACTCCCTTATTGAGAGAGAGGGATAAAGGGGAGTGAGGAGGAGGACAAGGTGTGGGAGAAGGAGGGATGGAGCAATGAAATAGGAAGAGAGAGTCAGCAAGAAAGAGGAAGGTACTGTAATGTAGATGAGAGCAGAAAAGGGAAAGGTGGAAAAGGTGATAATGATAGGGAGCAAAGGAATGAAAGGTGAAAATATGTAGGACCTGAGAATATGAGATGAGTTCTCTGAGACAAAAAAAGTAACGTTTAGGCTCTTACATACAAAGATGTGCCCAGGTAAATCTAATACAGTATATTAAAATCTACAAATGAATACTTGTGTATTCTGCACACAGTAGTCACATTGTGTTTAATTCAAAGATGGTCCTGCACTGAAACTTAACTCTAATCTAAATCCAGAGTATTTTGTAAAGAAAAGGTTTGGAGGGTCTGATTTGGCATTTTGGCAAAAGAGTCACAACAGAAAACACACTAAGAAACCGGACTAAAGAGACATACATTCATATTTCAGTGTCCACAGTAATGCTCAATTGTCATGCAGCAGGTGGACATACTCACACATCTCAAAGGAGATTGCAAGGGATTTGAAGCCCTCCTATATCCCCCTCACTCCACCCAGACACACATGCATCCATACCCACATGTTATACAAAGAAGCCTGCAAGAACCTGTTTCCTTTAAGCCTGTCCCAGTGCACATAAAGAGAAAAATAAAGGCACAGAGCTATGACAGTGAAGTAGACATCTCTCTTTTTTAGTTTCTACGATCTACAGTGTCTACAAACAGGTACACAGAAAAAGTATGAGAGACCATTTTCAGTGCAGAAGGTCTTTATGGTAGTCATTCATTAAGTACTGCTGTTATGCTCAGTATTACTGACTAGCCATTAAACCACACATTAGCACATCTAACCTTAGCTCCGGCTACAGTAGGTGTCCCTAATTGCTGAATTAATCTGGTCCTCCTGTACCATCAACATGTAAGGGTTGGGTGTAGCTAACTAGTCCCATTAGTAGTGTTCATTAGACTCTTAGACAATATGGATCCTTCAGCATTTACATTGTTTAGCCTTTACTTTAACTAACAAGCCCAATTAATGAGCATCTTGTTACCCATTAGGAAACACTTGTGCATTTAGCCTTTTTCCTAGCTAACTAGCCTCCTTAATCAGCCCAGTAATGAGAAACATCCTCTGCACAGCAGCAGTCAATAGTAATCACTGTTTACTCTGTTTCAGAGAGCGATGCATTGGCTTGCTGTAGTACTGTAGTTGTCGAGTGAGCATAAGAGTTAGAGGAAGGGATTTTTTTGTGCACACCTCATAACAACTCATACTAGGGATAAAGATGACTTCCTGAAGAGAGAAACCTGTTTGAGCTCTTTCCCACAAGTTCAAACTGTCTTTAAAGATTGAGACAAGTGCTTTTGACCTGGGTTACTCAGTGGGGGAAATGGGTAGAACAGGAGGGGAAAGATTGTAGAGAATGACTGCAATAAACCATGACAATAAAAACAGAGAAAATAGCAGACAAAATATATGTTTGAAAATTATATATATCAGCAATGATAAAATAGCAGTAACCATGACAGTGGAGTAAGAAAAAATAGATATTGAAGCGATAAGTTGTTAATAGAAGAAAGAAGTAGGACTGTTGACAGCATTTAATTAATGTTTAATTAGAATATATTTAACATTCTAACTTGCAACTTTGTTACACAAAACAATGACAAAGTAAATACTAAGGGTGGAGGTAAAGGTCAAAGTTGTTTCAGCACACGCATACTGTTCAAGACGCAGAGGTTGTGAAGTTAATAGACTTACATCAGCTAAGAATCTTAGTCTGCGCACCGCAGCAGTGTAACTCTAAGTGAACTAATTCTAGTCACGCAATCTGAGCTCATTCCAACCTTAACTCGTGCAAATGCTGTCTTAGCAAGAGCATAAACCAATAGTTTTAAAAGGTTTAACCTTGCAGCATATGATGGTGTATATCTAACGTGCTCAGCCATTACACATTATTTTTGTCTGGCCTCTCTGCTCAGCAAATTTTAGGACATAGATATAGTCATATTTTCCTCCTATGTTCACTCACAAGTGCAGCATGTGGGTCTTGCACTGTTTGTCTGTTGATGTATGTATCTGAAATGAAACCTATCCTTTCTGCTTCCTTGCAACATGTCTACATGCCACAGGCAACATTGAATACAGCTGTCCAGCCACCAATGAGTGTGAGATCACCAAGAGGAGACGCAAATCGTGCCAGGCCTGCCGCTTCATGAAGTGTCTGACTGTCGGCATGCTGAGGGAGGGTAAGGGAAAAGGTCTCTTCCCTGTCTTTTTCCATTAACAGTGATATATGTAGCATTTAGAGCTTAGTTTAAAAAACTGAAAAATTGCATCCACATGCATATACAGTAAAAGACTGATTGATTTACCTCATCTAGAATATTTCTTTCAGCTGCAAAATTTTTCCAGTTTCTCATAGTTATACAGAATGTGGATAATCATATTGTATCCAGACATAATGTGACTGGGTAGTTACTGCAGTAATGAGACCATAATGTATGAAAAATGCTACATATAACACCTCTAAGAAATAGTTAATGTTTGCTTATTCTATAATAAATCTTCTTCTCATTTTTCTCTGGATCACATTCATTTTTCCTCGTCACCTTCATGATCATCTTGCATCCTCCAACTCTCCTAAGTATATTCAAAAACAAGTGCATTCTTAAATTTCTGATTTTCTTTCTTTTCATATATATTCACCTTTACTTCCTGATACAGATGTTATATTACTTAGTTTTGAATTCACAGCAGAGATTCACTTTGTGACACTGACTACATTCAGACTGACTACATTGTAATTTTTAGCAGATATAACCGAACATGCCGTATAACTATGTCACTTGTTTATTTGCAGTCCCTCAGTAGCAAAGAAAGAAGAAAAGAGATCATCTCTGCCCCCTCACTTTGATTAAATACACTCACTCTCTAATTTTCACACTCCCTCATTGCCTCTGCTTCTTTCTCTCCATCTTGCCTGCCCACCTCTGACCTTTCTAATACCACTGCACTCCCAACGATAGGAGAGGCGAGGGATAAAAAGAAGGGCCAATGGAGACAGGGAAGCCAGGAAATAGAGATGGTGGGAGGGGGACGGAGGAAGAAAGCTAGGGGGAGGGAAGGAGGCATGAAGGGAGAAGAGATTGATTTATAGGAGCAGAGGAGAGGGACCAGGGGAGGATGAACGGCAGGGGGAGGACGGTTGAATGAAGCAGAAAGTGTGTGAGAGAGTGAGACACAGAGAGGTGAAGAGAGGAGGGTCAAGGTTGTAATTGATGGGGGACCTGGCCTACGCCCCCTTCCTTACAGTGGTCAGGGAGCGTGCCTCTACCGACGCCTGCCAGCCCTCCCTCCATCCATTCCTGTCTTCATCTCTCCCTCCAGTTTCTCCCACTCAGTGTTGTAATCTTTCCATTCGTTATTCTCTTCACTCACTGTTTTCTCCAGTCTTTTGGTGCCACACTTGCAGCCTTTCACCCACTCAGACGTTTCTTTAAACCCATGCAGTAGAAGGAAAATTGGTAGGTATCATTAGCGGTGGCATCACTGCCTCCAACAGTCAAACTTCAACTTTTCGGCTCATTTTTCTTTGTTGTTCACCTACTCACCCACACTCCTAACACCCTGCTGTCGTTGCATTTGTTCTCTCAGTTGATCTGACATAAGCAGAACCTCTGTCTCATCTCATGTTTGGTTTTGTGTATGTGTGTGGCCAGAAACACACACATACACATGTAAGTATGTATGTACGTATGTACTATTGGCAGCACTGACAGTCTCGCGGTTCCCACAGCATTACACACACACAGCATATTCCTGCTGTACCTCGAGACCACATTACTTTTGTTCACAAGCTCTTAACTTCACTTACAGATAAGTGTCATTGTTTTTTCTGTTTAAAATTTATTCTTACATATTCTTACAAGTGACAAGCACATGTCGTTGACAGCCAAGCTAGTCATCATCAATCATCAGTCATCAACAGAACTCCAAACTCAAAATGACAAAATATCAAATCAATAATATATTGCTAAGTAATATGTGTATTTGAGGGATCGATGTTTGCATGTGTGAGATGTTCTGATTTGACCTGAGCAGGCAAACAAATGGCAGCCTTTAGTTGCTGCTGCTTCCTGGGGCCACACACATATATCATACACACCCACCTACACACACACATACACAGTCCTACATACTATATATATACATCAACATGTCAGACCACCGCTATCCCATTTGTTGTGCAGGGTGTGAATTTAATACAAAGGGTCCTTCTCTACATATGAATAAGGGTCATTTGGAAAATTGATACATCTATTTTCTTATATTTCCCCATTTTAACTTCTTTTTTCCCAGCCCCTGGGAAATTTTAAAAACGATCACCAGCAATAAAATGGAGGGACTGTAGTTTTTAATGTTTGCCTTACACTGCGAGAAGAACTGGTTTGTATTACATAATTTATTGTGAATTTATAAAGCTGCAGGAGACAGTTATACTAAATATCTCTTCAAACATGCCACTGGTATTATTATTTGAAAATTGAACTCCATATCCACTTTAAGAATGAAATGTTACATTAAATATCTCATGAATTCACTAAAAAGTTGTATAATAGTAATAATTCACAATAAAATTATTTAATACGCCAAGGAGGGTTTGGTGTCAATATCTTTGTATCTTAAAAAGGCGTTTATATGTTGGTTTTAATTACAATTACTGTCATAGTGGGATATTTTGATGTTACCGGCAAAACATTTCATCACGTTTGACAAATGTTAACACACTAACAATTGCACATTGACACACCACTGATTTAGAAACAACTACACGCATCCCTTCTGGCCTTTAGCATAGTTACGGTACGATTGCATAGATGATAATGGTAAGTGGCTAGATCAGTTAGTATCAGGGCTAACTGTGGTTGTCACAGGCTTGCTCACGGGAGAAAGGTGAAGATAAAGTGGTAAGGGTGGAGTGGTGTAGGACAAGAAGAAGTGTGTGTGTGCATCTGCGTGTAGATGCTGTGGTTTACCCCTTAGGGCAAGATCTGCCTCAAATTAGCTTTGTCGCCCTGGGAGACACACAGGGTGAGATGAAGAGTAAGCGAGGCAGCAAGAAAGAGTGTGTGTGTGATGGAGAGAGGAGAGAACAAGAGGCCAGAGGGTCAGTAAACCAGTAAACCTACTCCAAGTGGAACTGTTTCTTTGCATGTTGAGCTAAGCACACGCACAGCCCTGTCTCCATGGTGTACTCGTTGTTTCTTAGGAGGAGAGGACGGGGGTAAATGATCCAGTGGTAAACTGAAGGAAATAGCGAACATGGGGAACCCACCCACCAATATGTAGCAGCTAATTTCTTCAGCAAGGCAATTAAAAGACCTGACTATATTATGAGAACTTCCCCTCTGGCAATGGATGTCTGTCCATTTTTAATGAGGTCATAATGATGCGTCAGCTGAAGACCGAAAGGTCACAGGGGCGTGGCTTAAATCTGCCTCAGAGGGGGAGCATGAGAGACCAAGAATATTTGGGCAGGTAAGAGACTGAATGAATAATACTGAAACAGGAAAAGGTCTTAGCAAGCTTAAGTCATAAGTCACATTTTTATTAAATTGTATTAATTAAAAAATATATAGTTGTAACAGCACTGCAGTGGTTATTTCATTAAATGACTAGCAAGACAGAGCAGACGTAATACATTCAACATCAGTAGTACCTAATATGTTGAATTGAACAAACAGAATACAACACACAGACCAGATATCTGAGTATAAAAGGCTGGCAGAACAGCACTACCCACGAGCCAACAGTATTCAATATGCATGTATATTGCACATATGGTCATATTGACAGATTTGTTCCTGTACAACATAGCAGCTTTGATGATGGCACATTTCATGAATCACAGTTAAACAGACAGAATGTTTTGAGTCCAAACCAAAGCTTCTGTCTCTATAATGTGTAAAAGACCAGCTTGATTCAGATGGCACATGACTAGAGAGACACATCCGTGGACTGCAAATATAAACCTTGGCACACTGCCCCCACATGCACAGATACACACACATACACACGCACATTAACAGCTCATGCCAACTTTGGCCATGCTCCCCACGGCCTCTAAGACCTAATGAGTGAGATCGGGTGGAAGGCCCCGGTCTGTGTGAGTCTCAGTGCTTGTGTGTGTGCGGATACAGCTGGTGGTGTGTGTCACAGCTCTGTTCATAGCTCAGCGATCCTGACTGCTGCTATCCGATCTCATTGTTGCACACAGACGCAGTCATACATACTACAATAGGCCCACACATGTTCACACAATACAAATTAAGACAAGAGAGAGAAGAGAGAAAAACAACAGAAACAGGTAAAAAAGAAAAGTAAAGGGGGATATGTGTGGTGGGGACAAGAGGGAATAGGGATGAGGAGAGAGCATGAGACAAGAGGAGAAGGGGAAATAGAGGAGGGGAGTGCCAGACAACTAGTGGCGTCTGGTGTTTCCCCATGGGAAACTTGTAGCTAAATCTGGCCCTGTAGCGTCTGTCCTGAGCGAGTGTGTGTGAGTGTTTGTATGAGTGGCATCTGGTTGCATCTCTGCTAGAAAGGAGCGATAATGGAAATACTGCGATGGGAGATCTGCCTAAGTGGACCACTTTCTCTCACATACACTTCCTTTCTTCCCATGAAGGAGAGAAGTCACCCAAAAGTATTGAAGATGGGATAGGTACTGTGTGGTGTGTTTTGGTTTAACCACTAATGAAGCTAATAAAATAAGCTGATATGAAAGTCAAATAAATGGATCTTTATCTGATAAAAGCATTGGTGTATAGGAGTTTTCAAAAGTGAAAGGGGCCATCAGTGTTGAAAAGGCAACAGTTTTTGGAGACACTGCACACACACTTACACACCTATTCACACAACAGTGACAGCCACCTGTTCACTGCCTCAGGCAGTGCTGCTCTGATCTGTTCTGGTCTAAACAAACGTCACTGCATGACACTACACCTTCCTCTTAACCTCCCCTTCATTCTTCACTCCTGCTTTCTTTTTTCTTCACTTGAGTTTGTTGTTTTTGTCATTCTGACATACTATAAAAACATGTTTTTCTTTGTACTTATTTCTCATTCCTTGAATAAGTTATACTTAAAAGGGCCTGTGGTCTTAATATGTATCCTTCTTTAGTTCTAAGACCCACATAGGGAAGTCCTTTAGTGATTATTGTATATCAACACTCAAGATCAATGCACACATTGGGAAACACAAGGTGCTGACCTGGTCTAGAGTGAGGAAAAGGTTTCAACCCTTTTAAAACTTCAATTACCATAAAACTACTCACAGTTTCCTCATCTTTTCCCTTTTTCTGTCAGCAATTTCTCTTGATTTTTTGCCATCCTTTTTTCTCTCCACTGATCAACTAAAATCAATCCATTTTATTTGTCTTCCCAGTGTTTTCTCTCTACACTTGATCCCTTACTCGTTTTTGCCCTTCCTCACTGTCTTTCTCTTATCATATTATCCATCAGGCATCTGAAATCAATCCATTTTGTCTTTTCTCTCCATCCTTTTTTCTCTTTCCCCCTCTCCCTCCAGTCGTTCTCTATCTATTTCACTCTCCCCATTTGTTGTTCACCCCTTTTCTCTCTTCAAAGCACATAGGTGTCAAAGGCATTTCACTCGCAATCCCTCAACAGCTCAAGCACACGCACACACACGCTGACATAGTGACGCCGGTGTAGTGTAAAATCTATGCTGATGTGATCAGTGCAGATTGTGCTATTGACAGACAGCAATATTCCCACGATAGGAATGTTTCACCTTCATCATTGTCACAGTGTGGACTTGACTCTGCACTCAAATTTAAAAAGTGATCCTTTATCATTATATGCAATGAACAGCGGTAACATTTATGTACAGTAAGACGAATTTTAAAAAGCAATCAAATTTATGAGTGTGCATAGATATTTGTGTATGAGTAGCAGTTCAACCATGGGGCTGAATAGAGGTGATGTAATAATTAATTGTTGGATGAGCTGTATAACCTCTGTGGTTTTCCTTTATTCTTCCAAGGATTCCTCCCTTACTTGCTCATTAATCTATTCATATCTTATGTCCTTTTTAGTGTCCATTACTTTCTCTCTCATTTCAGGTTTTCTCATTCTCCTTCCTTCCTTTTGTTTACTAGGCCACCTCTTACTTCTTTTTCACTCTCATTTCACTGCCTGTGTGCTCCCCTGATTATTTTAGTTATTCCTATCTAAATTTTATTTTGTTTTTTTGTCTGTTTTTTCTGTCATTTGTTGACATTCAACGATTTCTCTAGATTTTTTTTTTTTTATCCTTACATTTCTTCTACCAATACCTTGTGGCTGCTTTCTCTTTCATCCTCTCCTCTGCTTTCTTGGGCCATTCTTTATGGTATGAAGGCTCATTTGTTAAAAGGAGTTAGAGCACTCATACTCTCCCCCAGCCTCCTCCTGTCTCTTTTTTGTGGGCTTTGGAAATATAATTTTCAATTTTTAATTTGATTCATTTAGATTTGATCATTAATCAGTGCTGAGAGAGAGTTAATTTGGTGGAAAATAGATGAGGTAGTTAGAGAGGGCTCTTTATGAAGTGAGCTCAGCACAGAGCTGGGTCTTTTAGGCATAAGGGAAAGAGTGAAAGCCCACACGTGAACGTGCATGTTTCAAAGAAGAAAAATGTGGGCAGGAGAAAAAGTACTGATAGTTTTTAAGAGGAAGAGAAAGTGGATGTTTTAGTGTTTTTTCATAGCAAAGGCCCACACAGCATAGTTACTACCTGTTATACATTAAAAGTGATTTTTTTGTTTGTTTTATAGAGGTTCTATAAGATATTTATCATTAGTTGTTTTATTACCTACTATAGATTGTGGTCAACAACTGCCAAATCAGTTTAAGAATATATTATAATATTTACATCAGACAGACATTTCTTTGTATACTATATTTATATGTATTAGTGGACAAAGTATCTCTGAGCTGCCATTTTGAGGTCAGTCAGGTTGTCTATGTCCACTTGCCATTTTGGAGCTTAATACCAGAAGAGACCACATTTGGACAAATGGGCACAGCTCTGGAGCACATCCAGTCCGGAGGCTTAAGGGTAAAATAATGCCGCATGCGATCTCACTAACTCTGTAAAAGAAGCATTGAATTTAAAGTAATTCTTCAGTGTAAGCTCTTAACTGCAGCAAGAGTCAAGCCATGTGTCAGGAACAAAAATGTGTTTTACTAAATACAGTTAGAAAGGTCTGAGTGTCATCTTCACAGATTAGCAGAGCTCTCATACGTACTGATATGTCAATCAAAGCCTGGACTGGTAGACATATAGTAACAGAGGGGAAAAATTAAAGATGGATCACCAGTTTACTTATTAGAGGGTCTAAATAAAATTGTTTGAGAATATGATGACTCAAGAAAAAAAAGTTAACATTTTAAATCTGCCTCATTGTACAGCACCGGTCCTTGTCCACTAATTTGCATGCACTTCCGTGGCAATCCTACACATAAGTAATAATATTATACCACAGATAAGCTTCATCAGCTAGAGGGCTCTGTGACAATAAAGTAAAACAACAGAAATAATTTTAAATTAAGTACACATGTAGAACTGATATTGATTTTTTTAGGATGGTCTTCATGTGGGTAAGAACAGATTTAGCTTAAGGCCATGTCGGCAACAGTACAGTGGTACCCCATCATACGAGTTTAATCCGTTCCGGCATCACGCTTATGACATGAAAAAGTCATAAGATGGGACCGGTTTTCCCATAGGAATACATGTAAAACCAATTGATCTGTTCCAAGACCCACGAAAACTTCCACATATAGTATGTGTTACACACCCTTACGTGCACATTTATACATTACTGTATTGTTATTTGAACAGGAAGTTAAGTTAAACATCTGAAAGGGAATGCATTAAATTAGTTCTAAAAATTATTTATAAAGACCTATTACCTTGACGGCTGCAGACCACGGAGGCCTGATGGCAGCCTTAGCAGTGATGAATGTCCTCTGTGGCATTTTCTTCCAGAAGAGTCCTGTCTCATCAGAATTGAACACTTGTTGAGGAAGTGAAGTCCTTTGTTGAGGAAGCTTCACAAACTCTTCTGCAGCCTTCCAATCAGAACTACTGTCACTGCCTGGTGGAGACACTTCGACCGTATTCCTTTGCCAAGTCGGTCACTAGTGTTTCATCTGGATCAACATCATATTACAGCAAAATAATCCAACATATCACTGCCATGCGATTACATGTTGCTACGGTAACTAGCCTTCCGGTCGAGTCGGACCGAGTCGGACCTTTGGATCTTTTATTTATTCAATATGGGCATAGTTTTACCTGAGATAACCACATCTGCAGTTGAGTGTAAGTGCTTACACTAACAACACTACAATATGATTTTGTTTAGCACTGCTTGGTGATGTTTTAGCACATCCAAAGGCTAGCAGGACGCTAACTAAAGCTTTCCATTCATTCTGCTTGCACTCCCACCGTTCATACAAATATGGTTGCATCCTGATTTTGTCTCCAAGATGACACTAATATATACAGTCTATGGCACAGCCTCTCTTCAAAAAGTTGAGACATTTCTGTTAATCTTTCAGTGTTTATATTCTGTTCTGTTCTTTTTCTTCTTCTGTTCATCGGGAGGCCACTTCCACTGTACTGCACTAAAGCGCCTCCACAATTTCCAGTGGCACTGTGCCAAGAGAAGCAGGGAGAAGCCGAAGAAGCTGAGAGAAACTGGAAGAAACCGAGAGAAGCCGGAAAAAGCTGAGAGAAGCCGATAGAAAAAACGCACCCTCTCGGGAACTATTTTAGTCATAACATGAGTTTGTACTCGCGTGACGGGACAAAATTTTGCCCAACGTCTTACTCGTGTCATGAAAAATTCGCATGATGAGCTGCTCATATGATGGGGTACCATTGTACTTTGCGGTGCTTTCTTGCTGGTTCTCCTTTGTGCTTCTCCAAAAAGGAGCCTTGCAGAACATAATTTATTTCTAATGAAAATTTTAATCACAGAAAGTTTGCATATATTACAGATTTTTGTGCTGTTTTGGTCATTTAAACAGAGCCATCATAATCTTAAACAACTACACTTGATGTGTGTCTCAGATTCACTGACAGCAAATTGTAGGAAGTTTCTGGATGAGTCAAATTTCAACTGAAAATATAACCTGTAATCTTAATATACCACCTGCATTCCCTGTTTGCTTCCCGTCTTCTTTACCTTCTGTATCTCTGCTGCTTTCAGTTGTATTCTCTCTCTTTGGCCAAGCATTGACCCAGGTAGTGACTGAGCAAGCTGCTTGTCAGGGCTTACCCAAAAAACACAACAGTGGAGTGTGGGTTGGAAAATCATAGACGTGTGGGCTTGTTTGTGTTAAAGAGGAGACAGAGTGGGCAAGTAAGAGGGTTTGTACCCCCCAGTGTTAAGAGTTTCTTGACCGTTTGCTGACACTGGCCCCCCCACTGTACCTGGACTGTCAGCCCTTCTGTCTACCTATCTCCCTCTCAGGCACACACACAGACACACAGATGCGTGTTCGGATCATGTTCAGTTCATGGGGCTGAATGCTGCCTGTGCTAATGAAAGTTTTCAAATTACTGAAATCACAAAGACATACCGGTAATCAGTACACCCACACTACTGCTTTGAATAAAAGGCTCTACCGATGCACTTACAAATCCAACTGATGTACAAATACGATCCCTGACATTTTTTTTCTTTGCTGCCTAAAGAAAAGCTGCACTGTTAATCTTTTAGGTGTGTTGTCTTGAATGTGGTCAGCACAATTTTCACAGGATTTAAATCGGCCTGTGTGAGCAAATCCCTGTCTTGCTCTCTCACTCTTTCTGCAGGACAGTGCTGGAAGAGAGGGGGATGTAAGGGAAACAACCAAGGTTGAGCCAGTGGTTATAGAAGCAATTCAGTTCTAAAACAAAATAAATAAATAAAATAATTATTAGTATTTAAATATGGATGAGAAAAGTTTCAGGTATAGATATGTATATCTCATCTGTTTTCTCAGTACTCTGTCACTTATTTCTTACCAAATTATCTTTATTCTTTTCTTCTCAAGGTCACTGACTCAACTTTGTAGCATCCTTCAATCATTTTTCCCACATCATCTCTTTTTTCCCACTTATTAAAAACGACAGGTGCCAACTGTGAATTTCTGTGAAGTTGTTGTAACCAGTTTTCCGAGCACTTATTGGAAACAGAAAATAATGAAGTGGTAGAAATTGAATTTATGAAAAAAGAGCAAAGGATTTGCCTCTTAAAGTTTTTTTTTCCTTTCTTCCTATGAGACCTTTTAAATGGCTATTCTTTCTCCTTTGGACGTTGAGCTGATTTTAATGTTTAAACTTTACATGCCTCTAACTGATTTATTTCTAATTATATTCTCTTTCCATTTCTCTTGTATTTACTGTTGCCAAAAATGTGAAACAAGTATCTTGTTCAGTGTAAGTGGATGTTTTGACTCAGAAAGAAATGCTTGATTACATCATATCAGCAAATCTAAGAACTGTTTCTTTCACAGTATAGGTTAATTTTTACGTAGCAAATCAATTGGAAACAGAGAACTAGCAGACATGACAGCTATTATTCATAAACGAATCAGATTAACATTTTTAAGATGACTTAAAAGAAGATATCTCCTTTCCTCTCCTCCCCCAGGGTACAAGACACCTCTGTCTTCCTTATCCATCTTTAAGTGGTAACCACGGTAACATCCAATCCCCTGAGAGATAGGCCTAATTAAATTAGGACTCCTTTGTGTCAATTAATTAACCAGACAGAGAGACAGCAAAAGACAGACTGAGACAGGGAAAAAGTATGACATAAAGCCAGAGAGACACAGACGCGTTTTTATTCAGCATGTGTCACTGTAAAATAATCCTATTACACAATAAACGAACAGGAGGATGCCATGTACATATCTTTCACTTAATACAGAATCTATCCTTTTGCTTAATTTCATCTCATGTAACATCCACTCCCACCTTTTATTACTCACAGTCATTTGTTACTTTACCAATTTGAGTCAAGTTGGAGTAAAGCAAGATTGCAACAATGCATTTGTCTTGCACAGTGTACTGACATACAAATCTGCTCTGTGTTACTACTTACAGGTGTTCGTTTGGACAGGGTTCGTGGGGGAAGACAGAAGTACAAACGCCGGATAGACGCAGACAACAGTCCATACCTGAACCCACAGCTGGCTCTGCCTCCCAAGAAGCCATGTAAGGATACAAACAGACAGACAGAGGGCAACTCAGCTTCTTCTCTCTAAAGCTAACCAGTGATTGTCAGTTACAGGAGGTTGCAGACTGTCATCAGTGCACGTTTGGTCCTAATTTTTTTTCATAGCGCTACAGTATAAGCACTACAACAGATGAAGTACAGGGAATTCTAGTAGATAAACAAAGAAAATATTCAAATTCAACATGTGTACATTATTACACTGTGCATGCAGTATTCCTGAAATAGAGAGGATCGGAGTCATGTTTTAGAGGCTGTATGGTCAAGGAACTACCTTTCCATTTGTTGCTATCCTAATGGAGACAGTTGGACAGTAAAAACATTTACACACACACAAACGCAGACACGCATAAATAGACACAGGGTAGTGAGAAGCCCATCTGTTTGGGACCAAGTTTATTTCCCTGTCTCTACTGCTACCAGTTTGGGGTCGTAACATTTTATATGTGTAATATTTCACTATAAAGGTATTCATTTAGCTCTGGCTGGATTGGCTGCGTTTTTTAGAGAATAGAAGCATAGCCAAAGCCTGATGATTGAAAAATTGACTAGGGAGAGAGAGACAGGTGAAAAGAGACAGTAAAGAGAGAGACTGTGCCTAAATGAGAAGGTTTCTCGGAGAGGGAAAGAGAAGAGGAGACGAAGGGAGAGGAGCTACCAGCCAGCACCCTAATCCGGATTAAATCCAATCTGGCAACCACATCAAACTAGAGTTAGCTCTCTAGCTAACCGTCTGCTCACACACATAACCCACACACGCATGCAGTGCAGATTGAGCAGTGTTTAGCAGCTTGGTCCCTAAAGCCCATTTTGCTTAAAGCTGAAGCATATTCTGCTTTAGGCCAATATGCTGAATGGCTGCACAACAGCTTACTGGGACGTCTGTACTACTAATCATTAAAATGATGGGATAATATGAGTATGTGTACTCTCTGTGTGCTCAGAATGAGCATGTTTGCATATACAGTACTGGTGTGAAGAAACATTCACTGGATACCTTCCCTGGCAGAGCAATATGACTGTTGCGCAACTATTGGTTGATTTTATATAATGATAGATTGATTAGCTAGGTTAGGTAGATTAGATTGGATGAACTACCACTGACTACTCAAAAGAAGTCATTCGTGGTGAATTTTTATGACATTTTTCCAGAACAGATGGTTATATCTTTTTCAACCCAACATGAATTTGAAAAACTCCACAGTTCATATATACTTCCTTTGTCTCTCTATTCTCTCTCTCACACACAGTCAATACTCACAAAAATTGTTTCTGTCACTCTGTCTCTCTCAGATACACACAGCCTATCTATCTGTAGCCCCATCCCTTGCCTCAGTGTCCCCATTGATTGTGTGAGAACAGAACAATAGCCCAGGGTTTGGAAATGGGCTTCCATTGATTCTAATTAGGGAAACATTAAATAAGATTTACCCACAGATACTGTGGTGTGACTGGGATTGGTTGGGCTCGAACGACCCTAGAGCTGGAGCTGGAGGGAAGAGGGTCGACAGGATATTTATATATATACAAGTGTGGGTCCATGTGAGTATATGTGTGTAAGAGAATTGGGGGTGGAGAGTGTTAGATCAATACACAACTCCCCCTCCCAACTCTGTTTCACTCTCTTGTGCTGTTTATCTCTACCTAGCTGTCGCTGTCTCAACTCCTCCTGTCTGTCTTTTACAATCTGTCCATGGCTCTATTTCTACCTGTCTGTCTTCTCTGAGTTTTTCTCTGCTTATCTCTCCCTCTTTCTCTCTCTCTTTCTCTCACTCTCGTTTTCTTCATATCTCCCTCTGTCTCCCTCCCCCTCTTCTCCACTGCTGCTCTTCCTCTTCTGTCTTCTGTTTTATTCCCATGCTTGATTAGTCAGTGGATTAATTTGGAAGCAAAGTATCAGTCTGTTACTAATGGGCCATAGAGATCTCATCACCACATGTCACTATTACCAGCTGAGCTGTTTGGCTTTCAGTATTATCTTTCCCTCCTGTATACATCAACAAAGTAGTGGAGTCCATAATACAGAAGACTGAGTTTTGAGCAACCTTGGTCAACATGAGTAATCATTTCTCAAAACACAGTCAGTCAACAGATATTTCACAATTTTCTGATCTTTTCTTCTATGCATTTTCATGTTCATATGAAATTGCATAAAACTCCAACCTGCATTGTAAACACTGGTAACATGTCACAGTGCTGTTTTTTATAGTACACAACACATTAGATTTAATTACAACGTAGTCTCATGTTTAATGTTTGTTTGCAGTGTATTTCTCATATAAAGTCACATACAGTATACATAAAGTCAATGCACAACTGAAGATTTTAACATCTTATGATCCAACCTGTGTGCAGCATGTAATGTAGTATGTTAATTGAATGCACTGTATGTTGTCATTTTTTAATTTTTATTAATATTCTGATGCTCACCTCAGCTGGGTGTGGTAGATAGTTGATGTGGAAACTTTTAGACATGTAATAATAAAAGCATGGATTGAAATGATGACCTTTCACATTTTTGCACCACATTGGTGTGGACAAGCTTATAGCCGAATCAGGCAAAAATTCACCATCTCTCTGTCTCTGTGTTTTTCTCCTTGTCTGGTGGTCATGTCAGTTGCCTTTGGCTGCCTTGCAGATAACAAAATCGTCTCTCACCTGCTGGTTGCCGAGCCAGAGAAGATTTATGCCATGCCTGACCCAACAGTACCAGACAGCGACATCAAGGCCCTAACTACACTGTGTGACCTGGCAGACAGAGAGCTGGTGGTCAACATCGGCTGGGCCAAACACATCCCAGGTAGGAGGCAAAACACTCTCATTCTGATCTACACCAGACACTACAGTGAGTCTGACCCAGTTGGGTCATACACATTTAAATATGCAATCTTTATTGAACTGCTACAGCTTTCACACACACACCTCGACACCTCAGCACATATGTAGAAATGCACTTTATATGAACATGCAAATTGTGTCCACTGAAAAACAGATTACATGTTTAGCATCTTTGGTGTCAGGTACAGTTCAGGCAGAAATCTATAATATACAAATAAGGGGCTAAAATGACCTTTCACCCTAATCCATGGACTCAGACAGACTAAACTGTTAACCCTTTAAAACTGCCCATTCAAATGGCCTTACAGTTAGTTACAGGTTCAGACATACACATAACCTTTAACCCATAGGAACAGTGCAATCCCCTTATCTTGAACATTTTTACGTCTAAATTTTATGTATTTATAGTCACATGGACTGTACTTTGTCAGTACAGAGGCACTGACTTTACAACAAGAGTCACAAAAAGGGGGAAATTGCTGATTTTTTTCTGTAGCATGGTATGCAGAGCTCTGTAAAAGTCCATTTTTTTAAAATGCAACATTCCTATCAAGAAGCAGTTAATCCACTATACACTCATGTCTCTTGTAGGAATAAATGCACAAATGAGCTACTAATGAAAATCAAATACTGTAATAACAAAATAGTACTTTGAGAAATAAATGCATGTAGTTTGCCATAGAAGCCAAAGCAAAAAGGAAGAGAGGAGAGGAAGAGGTGAAAACTATAATCTGGTTTTGGTTTTAGTGAGGGAGCCTGCTGTGACAGCAGAGAGGGAAGAGCAATGTCTCAGATTAACGCAGATTAGCACAAAGATTAGTTTCATTGTTGACTTGAATGTGGCTTTGAAATAGAATAGAATAGAATAGAATAGAATAGAATAGAATAGAATAGAATAGAATAGAATAGAATACTCCTACTGCTACTGCTGCTGTTCAGTGGGTTGTAGGGGCGTGGCGGGAAACTCCAGATTAGAGGTATAAATACCACCCAGTCAGGTGGTGTAAATCTATAACAGTAAGATCAATGATATTGGATAACAGGGTCTCCAAATGATATGTATTATTTTGTATTATATGAATAATATTGAAAATTACAGAGAAGGGAAAAAGAGACTGAAAGAGAGAGAAAGAGAGATGAGAATATACATTTCTTCTTGTTAGTGTATTGATCTATGTGCTGCTATATAGACAGTAAGCAGACATTTATATTGATCCATACACCAAGTATAGCTCTTTGAATATTTATTTTTCTCTTTCAAAACAACATACAACTGCAGTCCAGTAATATCTTCTTTCCACTAATCTCCATTTCCAGTTTTATTTGACTTTCTTTCCAAATCTATTTACTTATCTTCCATACTTTTATGTTCAATTTCAGGCCCGCACCAACAGACAAAAGATGCACACATACAGTAAAATTCTCAAAAACACTAAAACATGTATACATATCAAATTTATTGTTATGAATTGGGCTTGCCTTTTCCTTTGCGCAATACTTTTACAAGTGAGTGGCCAGGTTATGTGTAGGGCTGAGTGTGTGTGTGCATGTGTGTGTGTGTGTGTGTGTGTGTGTGTGGGGGTGTGTGTGTGTGTGTGTGTAGCAGTATGTATGTGTGCAGCTTTCTCTGTGAAGGGAGCGAAGCGCAACGATTGCTTGGCGGAGGAGAGAAGATAGCGTGATTAGATGAACGAGAAAGGCAATCCACTGCTCACAGAGAAAGATAGAACTCTTCATCTTCTGAGTGTGTGTATGTGTGTACCTTATGAAATCCTCACTGTTTACAACATTGAACACTGATCTAATACTTTCACACACACATACACACACATACATGTACACACAAAGTGATCTACTGTTCTCTCGGGGCAGAAAGGATTGCCAGAATGAAATACACAGGCTCAAATTCTTTATTAGCCTCTCTCTCTCTCGCTCTCTCACCCACACACCCCCCCACCTCCCCT
>JAQQAE010000292.1:0-36208 GCA_029823295.1 Pseudamia nigra
TTTTACACTTGGTTCATTGTTTTCATCAGTAACTAATGTCATTTGTTTCAAAATGTGTAAAGACTTATAGTTTTACATATAAATTGACTTAGAAGCAGAAAATACTAAAGAAGTTGGCAGTGTGGTGAGTCAAATGCAACATAAGATTTCATCACGTTTTCCTTGATATGTGAGTTATTGTGTGTTAATGCATTAATCATGTTAAAAATTTTAATCTAATTGACCATGCAAATGGATTAATCCAGATTAATGTGTTAATTTTGACAGCCCTAATTTTTATATTATCTATTATAATTCTAGATTTGCAATAATTCATTCATATTCATTCTAATTTTCTTGATTTTACTGCTCTTATTAGTTTTGTAAAATTAACATGAAACCTAGCACTGACATCTCATTAAATACCTAAGTCTCTTTCTCTGACAATAGTTACTTGATGGTATCTTGAATTACTTGGGAGAAACTGTCAGTCTTCTTTATTTTCTTTTTATTATTATTATCCTCTGCTGAGGCCAGTAGGATAAAGAAACAGTCACCGTCTGTCTGTTATTCCGTCTGTCCCGACATTTCTAATTATATTTCCACAACGCCTAAGTCCAGAGTGACCAAACTTTACCTTTGGGTACATCTCTCGGGAAGAAGGGAAACCATGGTAACCTTAACCAATTTGCATATTTAATTAGGTCATGGGGTCATTTGGTGACCCAACCAGCTATTGGGCTCCACAGACGTAGCTCCACAGACGTTTTCATATTATTGCTTATTTTGTTAATTTCTGCACATTGTGCTCCTTATTTTGTTCATCTTTTTCTAATTTTATACATTCTGAGAATTATTTTGTTCATCTTTGTAGATTTTGTTGATCATTTTCTTAATTATTGTGTTCAGATTATTTTATTTTATTTTCTGAATTATTTTATTCACAAATCAATTCCAGTCTTTGTTATGCATTTTATTTAACTTTTATAATGGTAAAATAATCAACAGTTATTATGCCAGTTTATGATCAATTTTTCTACTAATTTCCCAAGTAGATGATACATTTACAATATCTTGAGCTGAAAAACTTGACCTAATTTGTATAAAAACATGTATTCATGAAAATGTACTGTTTGCAATGCATACATCTGTTTTGTCATGTTTTAAATGAATACCATAACAGAGCCTAATATCACATAACAGTCTGCATATGTTAGAACAAAGGAGAGTGGAAGGGTGTTCCCATTTCAACTTCCTACACTGTATGCAGCTGAATTAATGAGCGCACTGCAAGCGGCAGTGGTTAAGAATTTAAAAAATTTTGTTTTGCTTACAGGGCGAAGATGGTAAAGATGGATTTGGCGTTGAAGGGCCCAAAGGAAGAAAAGTGAGTGAATATTGAATGAAGGTTCACCTTAATCTTAAATGTCTCATACTGTGAAAATCCATCTTCATTTGCAGTTTATTCTCCATAAAGTAAATTGTATGTAAAAATAACATATGAACTTGTTTAGTGCTGCCAGCCCTATAATATCCACACACAAAAAAATGGAGAGCAGGAAAAACAAGCCAGTTTGAATTTGTGCAACTTGTGACATCAAAAGTGAGAACCAATCATAGTCCAGCTAAAAATACATTAGTCCTACCCACTGTCCAAGATCAGTGCATTTTTCTGTGTTTGCAATAGCTTTGTGTCAGAATCAAGTCTCAACTCATGCTGGCAATGTTCTGACCTTCAGCCAATCAGAAAAGTGAACAGAGCCTCATGGTGAAAATCAATTAACACTTAATTTTCTCAACATCTGTACCGAAGCATTTAATAAACATTTGGTGTATGAGCATAAAATAGGAATTTATGGGTATTTATTAACATTACAGTACAGCAACACTTAACGTCAAGTCAGGCTGAAGAAATGGCAACATTGCAAAACAGAGAAAGAATTAAGGTCCCTTTATTAGCAGCTGATGAGAATGTGTTTCTTTTTTCCTCCAGGGAGACGAGGGCTTCCCAGGATTCCCAGGACTTAAGGTACACGTGCACAAAATAACCAGCTGCTTCCCTTATTCTGAAAAAGACAAAATTCTTCATAAGCTATTTATATAGGCAATAAAAACAAATATTCCAACTTGCACATCTTAAACATTTAAATATTGTTTTATTTAGTCATTCTAATGATTTCTCCGATTGTATTTTTGTTCATTTTAACATAATGTTTTTGTCTTTTTGTACATTTGATGCTATTCTTTTCTTTTTACAAAATTACATCTTTTTTTTTTTACATGTATGCTTTTGTTTGGTGTTTAAACCTGGATATAATTTAACTTTTATCATATCTATTAATGTCAATTGCTGTAACACTTTTTATCAAGAGATTATTTTGGCCTTATCACCTAGTTCTAGGCAGATGTTACACAATGCTGATATTGTGTTGAACTGGTGAGTCAGTTTTTAAAATATTGGCATACTCAAAAACACGTTGTTGTCACTTAATGTGTTAAAAGCACCTACTTTTCTGATGGCAGTGGTGAATTTTGAGACACAGATTCTTAATGCGCTGGTAAACGTGTCCAAATAATCTTTATAGAAAAGAATATCACATCTTTAATAAAAAAAAAAACTGTAACCATCTCATTCAGAATACCCAAACAGAAAATTATGTTTTAAAGGCTCTTTACACAGGATGGCAACCTTTGTGCAACCATAAAATTTGCCAGGTCACTGATGGAGGCTCAAAGGAGGCAGAATTGCTCAAAGATGGTTTACAGGAGGTTCACTCATCGCCATGGTCGCTGTACATCTTTGAACAAATTCAAAACAGTCGCACAAACGTTGCGGAGGAGGTTGCTGAAAGGAAGCAGAAGGAAGGCATGAGCATTGCTGTGATTGCAGAATGGAGGCAGAGTGGTTACCAGGTAAAGGATGCAGTCTGTTTTTCCCTTCAATCTGAGCACCACTGGGCACAGGGAGGCACAGAGGAGGCACAGAGGAGGCACAGAGGAGGCACGGAGGAGGCACGGAGGAGGAAGGCAGATGATCCTCGTAGGTCACCATGAAAATGCCCAAAAATTGCATTTTTGGTGGTTCAAGGGAGACGCAAGGATCGCAGGTTCAGTTACATAGACACTGGATTTTCTGGGTTTAAGTGACCACTGAGTGTCCTGACCAATTTTTGGGTCACTCAAAGGTGGCACAAAGGTCACCATTCTGTGTAAAGTGGCCTTAAATGACACCAGTCGAAATCACAATATTTTCATACTCATAGAGTGTTGGTGTGAATGTGAACTCATTGTCTCCTTAGGTAAACCTTCGACATGGGTTGCAAAAAGAAAGTAGCAACGTCTTGAGTTTAGTCCTGGATCTTGGTCCTGCTCTTTAATATTTGTGATTTATTCTCTTTATTTGCATTTTTGCAGGGTGCAGCTGGTGACCCCGGCACCAAAGGTGGACCTGGACTGCGAGGAAATCGTGGACAAAGAGTAAGCTCTCAGACCAGGGGCTGTATCTCTAAATATTCCTAGATTCTGTTCAGAGAGCTCCTGACTGAAGCCAAAAGCATCTAACATGGAGTCTTAGCTTAGGACTGGTTTAGGATGAAGCTTATTATCTCAGCAAAAAGGTGGAGTTAACCCTGTTGCTATGTACACAAACCAGCCATTTTATTAAGTGCACTTTGCTAGTACTGGGTTGGAACTCATAGTCATAGAGGGATGGACATGGCCAGCAGCAATACTTGTGTAGGTTGTAGTATTTAACAATGCATAGTTAGGACTGAAGGTCAGACAATGTGCCACCACTGGCAGCCTGAAAAGAACAACATGGATCCCCGCTCTCATGTCACTTACACCAGTCATTACCATAAGACCCATAACCTCCAGAAACCCAGACTTACTAGACAAGACAACATGTTTCCAGCCTTCTATTGACTACTTTTGGGAACTGTAGTCTTAGTTTCCTGTTCTTAGTGGACAGGAATGTCATGGATGCCTTTCTGCATTACCTTGGGCATCAACAAGCTATTTTCATTTACAGAACTGTTGCTCACTGGATGTTTTGTCTCTTACAGGCTATTCTCTGTAACCCCCTCCAGATGATTATGTAAATCAGCAGTTTGTAAAATACTCAGACCAGCCCATCTGGCATCTGACCATGCCATGTTCATGTAAATCACCTTACCATTCACCATTCGAATGTGTGCTTTAAACTTAAGCAGGTCACCTCGACTGTGTCACCATGTGTACACGCATGGAATTGCTGCTATGTGATTTGATGATTAGATATTTGCCTTAAAGAGATGTGTTAACAAGTGTAGTTAAAGAAGAGACCAGTGAGTGTGTGACACATGCTTAGGAGCCCCGTGATTGGTTGATGACACCAGTCAAAGCCTTCATGTGACACTGGCAGATAATGAGCAGTGAACCAACAGGATTAACCAGACGGACATAGACAGACCTGCATCTGATGCTGTTAACTTGCTTCATTTTTAACTTCTGTTTTCAGTTTGAATTCCTTTTAGTTTGGTGCCTGTTGACATGAATAACCTCCTTTTGCTTGGTCTGTGAGTTTAGACTATTCAAAAAAGTTTAGTTCATTCCTAGCAAAAAATAATAATATTGTGCAATTTTCAAGTCATAAAAATGCAGGAAACGGAAAATTATCATTTCATCATTTCTGTATTGTGATATAACTGAACGTATAATGATTATCTGGATGAATATCAGCCAGCATTTCAAAGCAAAACAACATATTTGAAACTTTATAGCTGATGTCCACATTCAGCTATTTTCTGATTATGTCAAAAATGAGAATTAAAACTGTGTTCCAAACATTTGTTTTAGAAAAAGAAGACATGAAAATAGATACTGCAGAATTAATTCACACTTATTCTAGTGTATCATGTAAAAATGGTTAAATGCAAACAACTGCAGCAGTTAATGGACTAGAAGATTTCTAGTTGTAATTTAAAATATGTTCTGATATCCCTCCAGATTTGCAGTATGTAGTGAAGCCATTGAGATTTGTAAAATGTTCTACCATTATGCACAGCAGTGTGACACAGTATTTTGTTTTCAACAAGATCAATTGAGGTTCACTCATTGAACATGACAAAAAGGAAAATTGCTGCAGTGTGAATATGGTCTATGAGTCATAATGTAACATAGCCAAGAGGTATTGTAGCTTACTTATTTTCTTTTGTTTGAATTACAGTATGCTAAAATGTAATTATGGAATTATGGATTTTTGTAGGAATTTCAGCTTTGTGTTCTCTCAACGACTGTATTTGTCTAACTCAGCATGCACCTCACTCAGGAAATTGCCAGAAAACCACCAAGCTGAGATTCTTTTTTTTTCTTTTTCTTTTTTGCGTTAGGTTGAATGTCATTGTCTTCCTGTGGTATTTTTCTAATCAGTAGAGTAACACTGTAACATAAACTAGAGTAACATAAACACTGATGTCACAGTTCACGCTTGAGGTCAAGGGAAAGCCTACTATGTTTTGGTTCCAGCTGAAATTCAACGTTCTGATCCAGTCTAATTGATTTTCCATGTTGGTGGGAAAGCAGTACGACGGACTTTAAAGGGTTTGGTTTAAATACAGTGTGTTGGCACTAGATGAGTCGAATGAGATTACACAACTATGTTCACTCTCAAAAAAAGTTATAGTCATGCTTTTATTTTATGCCAGGTCTATAAGTGAGTTGTGTCTCTTTCATTTTTAGGGTGTCTCTGGGGATATTGGTGTGCCTGGGCAGAAGGGAGAAGTTGGACATCCAGGACCTTATGTAAGCAGCTTATAAAGTCCATAGAAATTACACAGTGCCTCCATAGAAGAACATGTGAAGTACATACAGTATCTTGACTGCTATTTATTGCTGGACAATGTAATACTGTTTAACATGATGCAAAAGAGTGTGTGTTTCACTGCTGGGTGTTAATCCAGACATGTCAATTTGTTTTTATTACCACAGGGTCAGAAAGGACCAAGAGGACCCGGTGCTGATGTATGTGCTCATTTATCAGCACGTTTATTTGTATAGTCATGAGGTCTCGGCCTCGAATTGTGAATTGAATTGAATTATCAGTTTATGGAATAATAGCGATGCACAGTGGGATGAAAAAAAAAACTCATATTTCAGTTATTGTGGACAATGTTGCATTTTATTTGTTGCATTGCAATTTTGCAATTTTGGAATGCTCCAAGCATACAAAAAAATCTAAAAAAAAAAAAAATGGCACAAGATTTTTAACCAAGTAGCAACTTTATATTTTATGTCTAAACAGTGGCTCTTTTGGCTCAGCGTCCTAAATCCCATCTATCCCCATACAACATTTATGCAATGAGGTCCTTTTAAATCCCACATTTGCCCCTTTTCCACCAACATTTCCAGGAACTTTTGTTACCAGGAATTTATTTACCTTGTTAGAAGAATTCCATCTGTGTTGTTTTCATTTCCCCCTCACCTCAAAGCTCCAGATTTTTTTTATTTTTTTTTTTCAAATCAGGCCGATGATGTATGGGGGGTGCTTCCTGCTTCACAGAACAATACAGATATCTCAAAAGCCATTACCACAAAAAAATTGCAATTACAATTAACATCCAACATTCAGTGTGTGTCTTTGTGTGGCAGCTGCTAATGCTCATCGTCTTCAGGTGGTGATGACACCAAGACATCGTATAAATAAAAGATATTTAGCAAGTTAAGGCAATTTGCAGGACTGTACCTGAGCACCTTAAACTCACCACATCTACACTAGGTTTATAGTCATCCAATTTTTAACCGACCTTGTTTCCAGTGTTGGGTAGAGTACACAGAAACAGTAGTGAAGTAAAAGTACTTTCACTTTTTGAACTTGGATGGCTGAATGGTCCTTTTTCATTTACATTATTTTATAGATGTCCTAAACCCGGCACTCATTCTCGTGTATACTACTTGAAAAGTGCTTATGCTCTTCTTATATTTGGTTGCCATTCAAATGAACAGATGATATAAGGTCAGAACTTTTTAATAAAATGCTAAATTAAAAAACAAAAGGTGCAAAAACAATGTGCCGTGAGATTAAAGAAAGACACACACAAAAAAGTGGGTGAACGGTGAGGGTTTCTCTCAGGGCAGCCTGTGATTTGCCAGAGGAGGCAGTCACAACCCAATCCTTCTTCAGTTTCTTCAGCTCGTTGTGGATTTGTTTTGGTGCGTGCCCTACATTAAGCTCTGCCAGCTCGCTAGCTATTTTCCTGTACACTCGGTCATTTTGAGTTGCAGGTTGCCAAATTTCTTCTTCGGCAAAGATGCTCAAAAGAGCCTGGGCCTCATCGTTCGTCCATTTCTCATAGCTTCTCTTCATTTTTTGGTTCTTTCTCCAAATTCTCAACAAATTAATAGAAATGGAAAAAGCACGTTTGCATTGGCATACTGGCTTCCATGACTGGTGGCGCAAAATGCAAAATTTGTTCCAACAATCAGCGTTCTTCAGCACACAGCCCCGCCTCCCCAAGAATTCTGGGTAATCTGAAAAGTTATTTGCACAAACACAGGCTTAAATTGCCAAGATGATTGTGATTTATTTGGTAACTTTAATTAAAAATAATATTAAAAGATAAAATCCATATGTGTCTGTATGTGTAAGATCAACATTTTTGACATTTGTTTCTTTATCCACAGCAATGTGACCTGGTCAGGAAGATCAGAGATAACTGTCGTGAGTATAATCTTATAATGGTCAACAAAACCAAATATGTGATAAGTGTTAATGTTTATGTCTTTTGTCCTACAAAAATGTTTGACTTCATTTTGTGTCCTTTTCTCTGCCAGCTTGCTGTTACGGTAAGTGTGAACAGTTCTAATACAATAGAAAAGTTTGACATTGTTGTATCTCTCTATGTTAACAGTATTGTATCTGTGTTCTCCATTAGGTCAGCAAGAGTGCCCACTCTATCCAACTGAGCTTGCGTTTGCCCTGGACGTCTCTGGAAATGTTGGCGCCGCCTTCAACGGCATGCGCGAGACAGTCCTGAACCTGGTCAGAGACATCACGATCACTGAGAGTAACTGTCCAAGAGGAGCTCGTGTTGCTTTGTTAATGTACAACAACAACGTGACGACTGAGATCCGGTTCGCTGATGGCCTGAAGAAACGTGCTTTGCTGCAGCACATTGAGGGATTGCAGCCACTGAGAACGGGCAAAGAGCAAAACCTGGCCATGGCCATGAACTTTGTGGCCCAGAACACTTTCAAGAGGGTGCGCAGTGGCTTCCTCATGAGGAAGGTGGCTGTCTTCTTCGTCGGCGGGCCCGTCTCAAATACACAAGCAATTTCAAAGGCAGCTCTACGTCTATATGACGCTGGAATTGCCACTCTGCTGTTGGTCAACAGTGACAACGCAGCACTCACCAGAGCACTGCGGGTAAAAACATAAGAAGTGATGATGCTACTGCTACATAACAGCACAGTCGTATGAATATTTACAATATGTACCTTGCTGTTGTATTGCTTTTCTTTGTATCCCAGGTCAACAACACAATACTGGCCGAGGTAATTGTCCTTCCTAATGCTAGGAGTGCACAGTACAAATCAGTGCTCAAAAAGGTCATGAACTGCCATGTGTGTCGAGGTAAGAGCTCTGTATTTATTTATATCTTTCTTGTATTATATATATTTATATTGTTTATTGTATTGTATATTATTTTGATTGAGTGCTTCTCTATTCTGCCATCTCTTACTCTACTATGATACTTCAATAATCTTACAGCTACAGTACACAAGCACAGTGGGATGAATGGTCTTCATTTCCTATGTGATATAAACAATTGAATACTCTTACTTCTTCCACTGTCAAAATAATCTTGAATAAATATCCTTAATGCACTCCTTATTAATCTACATTAGGGAGAAGCCCTAAGTAAAACACAATGTCAAAATATTAGTTTCAGCTAGTAAAATATTATCTACAATCAGTGTTCACATTGTCAGGTAATGCTAGCTAACTAGCACCACCTAACACAACAGAAACAGATTTGGTGAATAAGTTTTCAACTTATCATGTCAATAATATCATGTCATGTCAATAAAGTTTTCAATCATGTCAAAATGTCATGTCATATATATTATAGCATTGTTATGTACAGTATTGTACTCACCCAGCAAAAAAAAAAAAAAACAAACAAACAAGAAAACTGGAAACCAAATTCCAATCAAAGTATTTTTTAATTTCATTAAAATGTATAATTGTTCACGTACAACCCTAGTTCTATTGATGATCTCGTCCCATGTGTTACACTTCGCTTGACCTCTGACAGCTCGCAATTCGCAACAGAATTGGCTGTTGTGAAACACATGTAGAATATCGACTAAGAAAAAATATATAAATAAAAAGAAAACATTCCAGTCTGTAGCCCAGTGAGTGAACAGAGCAAATTAAGTTTTAGCATTCTAGTCTAATCAAAATACGGTTGTGTTCTTCATTTTTAGATGTCTGCGCTCCAGACCAGATGTGCGACTATGTGCCTCCCTCGTCCACTCGAGATAAGAGGGCTTCCGTCACAGACGTGGACATTGACATGGGTTTTGTCATGGACAGCTCTGAGTCTACCTATCCAGTTGTCTTCACTGAGATCAAACACTACATTGCACACATAGTGGAGCAGCTAGAAGTGTCTTCAGATCCCACATCGTCACTTCATCATGCCCGAGTGTCTGTGATCCAGCAAGCACCTTATGAGTTTGTCCAGAACAAAACAGGCTCTCCCATCCAGGTGGATATTGGCTTAACCGAGCACCGCTCAGCTCAGGACATTGTCAAATTCCTGCTCGATAAGACACCACAGCTGGAGGGCGGCCGGGCACTGGCAGCAGCCATTGAATCGACTGTAGAGCAGGTGTTTGAGAAGGCACCATACCAGCGTGACCAGAAGGTGCTGATGCTCTTTGTGACAGGAGGTGTGGAAGAAAATGCGGAACAGCTGGTGCGTGTTGCAACTGAGGTCAAATGCAAAGGTTACTTCTTGGTTATCATGGGAGTGGGAGACAAACTGACTGCTGGAGACACCCGTGTCTTGTCACGCATGGCCAGCGAACCATCAGATGTATTCTTCAAGAGAATAGACAGCCTCTCTCTCTTTTACGACAAACATATCTTGACCTTCGGACGACTGATGCCAAAATATATCACCCGTAAGTATCAGTCAATCATTTTTTTCTGGTTATTCATTTTTTGTTTAATGCATGCAGATGCACTTTAACCTGTTTTCATGGAAGCCTTGGTCGATAAAACAAGTGTAAGAATAAAAAATACATGACATTTGAACAAAAATTTGAAAGGAACATTGCCTCGTTTTGAGGTTGAATGTGATTGAAACACAGCCCAAACTACACTGCCAATCAAATGTTTGGACACACTTTGTCTTTCACTGGTTTCAGTGGATTTGAAAACTGTTCTGGGTAACGACCCCATGAACCTCAAAAGAGAGTGCCATGAGGGTGCAAAGCTGTCATCAACCCTAAATGTGGCTTCTTTGGACAATCTCAAATATAAAACTTGTTATTGGTTGTTTAACACTTTCTTATTTACTACACACACTAATTCCACATGTTAAAACGAAATGAAAAACCACAGAGGGATAAGGTGTGTTCTAACCATAGACTGTATATATTAGTAGACACAGTAAAAGTGATGTCACCCATTTGTTTCTGAAGCAATGCCAATTGGGTTATGCCGTCCGTAGAATGTCAGGGGTCTTATGGGTAAGCTAATGCTTTCTACTGGCCAGCGGTGCCGTAGTGGCTGTCAGTGGCATCACAACTTTAAGTGACTTCCACATTAACCTCACTGCACAGTCTTGGTTCTTGCCCACTGGTCCAAATGTTTGCGTGGTATTGCACATCAGTGTAAACAAGGCTGACATGTGACAGTAGCCCTAATGCTGAAATGAGTTGCTGGTGACCTGCTGGATAATCACATTAAATGAACTCTATCTCTACTTTTTCAGTTGAAAATGCTTTCCACATGTCCCCTGAAGTCTCCCAACACTGTAAGTGGTTCCAGAATGATCAGCCCATGAAAAACCCCTTCAAATCTTCACACCATCAGGAGTAAGTATCTGTGCCCAAGCCTGTTTCACACATGAAGTGCAGATGATTTGAGTAACGCGAGTGTGCAAGGGCATGTTTCCCCAGTCCTGCCACAGTTGGTAGTGGTGGGCTACGGCATGGCACAGTTGGTCATGCATGAACATGAGCATGCAGACATAATGTAAACCTGATATTTCAAATCAAAATCAAATCAATCTTTATTGTCATTTAGCTGTACATATAGACATAGTGCAAGCAAAATGAGAGGGCATTTCTCTAGGAATCTCATAATAAAGAAAAATAGAAAAACATTAAAACACACACAGCGCACACACATACATACACAGATCCCTGAAACGTCTGCAATTGTCAATGAAAAGAAATCGTCTCTGTATAGTGTCCAAAGTATTCCAAGTAGCAGCTTAAGTTTAAAGCACCAGTTGAAGTGACTAGTGATGATAAAGGATTAAAAAAAAAACTGAAACTATAACTTAAATCAAGGTGCAGTACTGTGCAAAATCCCGGTCAACCATTCAGCATTCCAACAGCTTGTGGGAGGAAGCTGATAATCAGTCTGGTGGTCCTAGCTTTAATGCTACAGAACCGTTTTCCCGATGGCAGCAGTTCAAAGTGATTGGGGGGAGGGTGTGAAGGGTCCCTGACAACGGCCAGTGCCCTGCTTCTGCAGCAGAAGAGTTCTTGGATAGAGAGGAGAGAAGCTCCAGTGACCTTCTCAGCTTCCATGACTATCCTCTGCAGGGCTATATACCTCATCTTATGGGAAGCATGATTATATTGAAAATTGCCACCTTGCATAATGGAGAAATACATGAGGAGTCTGTACTGTATGTCACCAAAAATTATTCAAACAAAAGCCAGAAAGTAAAGTTGTATATGTGGAATTGTGACATGATCTTGTATGGGCAGAAATATCCACACCTCTGCACACTCGGGCCAGTGTGGGAAGTGGGGGTGGAGGCAATAGTGCTCTAATGTTACCAACCCCTTATTGTAGCTAAATCAAGCAGAGAGTTATTTAATGTGCAGTTACCTTGAAGACAAAACACCAACTACAGAATTATGCTACATACTACAATGATAAAACGTAAAAACGATACTGTAAATTGCTTTACAATCGTTGGCCAACCCAAGAAATCAGCTGGTTCTTGGGTGGCTGATTGCTGAGAAAGATTGTGGCAAGATGCGGGGTCGAAAAATATCTCCTAATGTAGTATTTCTTTAACATTGTGATGCTCTCTTGACATGTTACATATACAAGCTGTATTTTTCCTAGTTGCATTTTAACTAGTGTGGCCATAAGATGTACTGCCAGAAAAAGCTAAGCTATTTGAGCTGTGCAACAAGTTTGGCATATTAACACCCTGAAAATCCTCCTGTCTTTTTTATATGACATTTTACTGTACAGGCATATAGTCAAGTAAAAACCATGGCAGCAAAACAACTTCTCTCTCAACACTTAATTGCAAACACTGCCTCTGCCGCCCAAAACCTATGTGATTTCATTCTAGAACTAGAGCACACAGACCTTTAGCCCTATACTAGAACAACAATGAACTGAGCCAGCTCTATCTCTTGGTGCAGCCCGAAAAGAGTGCAGAGTTGTCTATGAAAAAGTGTTTTGTTTTTTTTTTCCATCATATGGTCTGCTGAAAAAAAATGTTGGAAACACTAATTCACTGTTTCTTCCTACATATACAGAAAGCATCAGAAACATCATGAAAGTCACCAAGACGTTCATCAAACGAAACACAAAGGTAGGATTGTGGAGTCACTTTAATTTAGCTGCTTGTATGTTGCCCAAATAAATTGCTAAACATCAGAAATGGTTTAAATAAAGAATAACTAAAAACAGAAAATAACTAAACTTGTCACCAACAGCCCTTGACATATTTTTGATGTGAACCTTTCAGATGCAGATCAGCTACACGTCTCAAATGTCACCTCCAGCAGTATGAAGCTGCGCTGGACCAGCCCAGACCCGAAGCACTTTGTCTACTTCGAGGTAGTGGTGACACGGTTGAGTGACCACACCATGGTACTGAAGACCAATGTGTCAAGCACCGAGCTCTCCGTGGACAACTTGGAGAGTGCTCAGTCATATCATGCAGTGGTAACAGCGCACACTGCTGAAGGTCACATCGTCTCCACCCTCAAGGGCATTGTCACTACAAGTAAGTTTAGTGGGATGCTCTGGAGAATGTTGTCCAAGATTCATTTTTAGATTCATCTAGTCTGAATGAAAAGTCTGTCTCAGCTCACTGGGTCCCAGCCTGACCTAGGTGTCCAGGAATGGAATTATAGCAATTGTAAGCTAACCGAGAGGGTAAGCTCGCAACAATTGAGAACCGAGAGTTAATGACCCTAACTTCTGGGACGTTCAACCAGGACATGAAATGTATTGTTACCAAGTGTTTTATGTGCTTCGGTGTGTGAAAATAATACATTGTTTGTTTTAAGTCAGCATAGCGGGGCTAACAGCTAGTTAGCTCGGTGTTAGCGAAGCAAAGCAGTGTATGTGGCTTAGTAGCCACAGCTCCCAAGCTAACAACACAAAGCCGGGCAGACCTGGCTTCATCTGTGCAGACCGGACAGTGGCAGAGAGTGGTAAGAGGAAAGGTGGGGGACTGGCAGTGTTTGTAAACAACAGATGGTGTAACCCAGGCCACAGCACTGTTAAGGAGCAGCTCTGTAGCAGGGACATCAAGCTACTAGCGGTTAGCATTCGACCGTATCACATGTTGTTGTGTTGACTGTTTACATCACTTCCGGGTGGGCAATAGTTCACTTCTGGCTGCTGATTTACTGCACCACACTCCAGTCCGGTAGGTGGCGGTAATGCACCTGTTAAGTCGGGTGTCGGCTGCCAATCAAAACCAAAAGAAGAAGAAGAAGACGTTCACTTCTGGCTTTATCTCTTTCAGGTCACATTTTTGGCCAAAATATTTTTCATACAGTGAATATTTCGTAGGGAGAAGCATTCATACAATGAAGAACCACTTTATTACTGTTGTTAGAAAAATTCTCTGGACACCGTCTGAAGTTTGACATTTTATTCTTGCAGTAAGGGAATACCTTACACACAGCTTCAGTGAGCAAAATGTTCCATGAGACAAAGTGCAAAGTTATGGACAGTGAGTGGGTGGTGGCTCACACGCCTGTATCTAATGCTGATTCTATTGACTTCTCCGTGTAGACAAAATTACAGGATGTTTTTCTATTCTGTCTGCACTGGGTCGGGTGCATGCAAGGACTTTGAACACACACATCTTATGATTCAAGTTTGCATAAGTAAATAAGCATAGAGGATAAAAATATAACAGTATTTTTCCATCAATGGTCAACAATTGCAAACTACAATTGAAACTAATGTGTAAATATCTTAATATGTAATATTAAACAGAACTGGTAGTTTACTCAAACTTTACTCAAACTTTATTCATCACAAATGAGGAAAAGGGCTTGTGCCTCCATTTTCTTGACATTTTTTAGAAATGCTAATGATGTCTTTTGGCTTTTCTAACTGCCTAGATCCTTCAAAACTACAGTAGTCTTGGATTTTGTTACAGTTTGTTTTTGGACTTTGGATTTTGCATTTGGACACAAGTATGGGCCATTACAATATGAACAATGCAGTACAGAGTTTATATTTGGTATGTAGGCTCTGACCTGTAACTCCTGCAAGTTTACACAAGATTCACATCACAGGTGAAAATGGAGAGTGCAACACATTGGGCCTCAAGCAGCAACAATCTGTTAAATTGATGCACCAGATGTAACTTCCCCTGCTCTTACACCGGTGTGCTGAATGTTTAATCTCACTTGATTATAAATGGGACACATGTGGCCAAGTTAGCATATGTGACTACGTCTTAATCAGGGTCTTCATTCATTTTCAACCCGAATTACTGACAGAACTAGGGCATGAATCGAGGTGTACAGTAAAAATAAACTGACCAACAGTCCAACCAAATCACACACAAGAGAAAGAAATGACACAGGATATAAAATAACTGTTTGTTACATACCAAGAGGGTGGAAGTTCAGTCCAACAGGTTTACAAAGATCGAGTCTCCATAGGTGTTTCACAGTGTGCATAAAAGGGCACACTGTCTTCTTTCTCTAAAAGCGATGCTAACTTTAATCCTCTTGTGTTCCAACAGATCATGACTTGGTCCCACTGAAATTATTTGCACATCACTCTCCCACACTGATGTAATGTCTGTAAAATTGAGATTACTGCCTTAATGATCCACGGTGTGTTTTTACTGCAGAAACAGCATAAACTTAGCAATTTTTGAAGTTTCCCTTTCAAATCAGTCTGCGCTGATATGCGGAGAAAAACCAGACTGATGTAAAACGAGCTTTATTGCCTAGTCTTCATTGGGTCTAATTGATAAATAATATATTTTTCAACCACAGATGTAATAATAGATTATAGAAATTCCTCTAAAACACAAACTAATCTGAATTTGATTGTACTGTATGTGTTTCTGGGTTTTGAAATTTAAAAGGTGATTCCGTGTGATGTTTTTCTCTTATCCTGGTAAGAGTGTGCTCGATCATTCATGAAATTTTATCTTTCCTGGAGAAAAGCAAAAATAAGAAAACATTGGTGAATCTCACAAATCAATGGGTGCTAACAAAACCCTGACCCCCTTCCCCTAATTCTAAGAAAATCTGACCTGGACCACACTTTCCTGCCACTCAGAACATTGCTTTTTAGCCAGAGTACCTTACTGATGGCCTCAGTGTCTGTCAGACTTGGCCTCTTTGTCATAGTATGATGTGTTTGTGCATGGGACAACTTTAGACATGACCGAACATCAGTATATGATGACTTGGGAGTGAGAATGTGCTGGAGAGTGACAGCAGTTTATGCTCCACACAGATGTCTGAACAAGCACAAAGTCTCCATTATTGTTGCACCACTGTCACAACTTATTTGACTTTTGCAGAAGCATCAGTGCATAAGCCAGCCAGCGTTGGGACCAGTATTACCACACCACTGGACAAACCAGAAACTGGTGAGTGACTCTGCATGCGTGGGCACATATATTTGCATTTTGAGCAATTCAGTGCTTCGTGTTGTATTCTGTGATTTTGAACTGTTGTAACTGCTATTCTACAAAAAAAATGTAGGTTCTTTAAGCTCTTAATTCAAAATTTGTGAAGATTGAGGAACTGATCATAATTTATGTTCTTAAACCCCTAATTTACAGAAAAAGCAGCTTGATTTCTCATCCCTGTTTTCCTATGTATAAAACAATGAAAGTGTGCTGAAATTTCAGCTTAAATATCCGTTTTTTTTGGCTCACTTTTGATTTGTGCTTTTATGGTAACAATCTCTACAGAGCTGTCTTTGGCAAAGTTTCCAAAGCAATATGTTATTCATATAAAAACTACAACATTTAATGGTCACATGCCATACAGTAAGACAGTACTATTTCATTTGAGCTCATCCACAATGTGGTATTAATTAGTGTAATGGTACATGCTACATTTGAGGCTATCTGTAATACTTATTCATATCTCTTCCATAGCTGGGAAAAATATTTACAATAAACACATTTGCTTTAAGAGTGAAGTGTTACAGCTGTGCCTATTAGGGATGATGCAAAAAAAATGCTTAACTGAGACATAAGAAAAGCTTTTATGACTGCATGCTCATTGCCACTATACTATGATATTATAGCACCTTTTTTATTTGCATGTACAGTTTATATTAATGCTGCTGCCTATGGATGAATTAAGTACTAGAAACTATGGTTTGACTTGGAATACACAGCTGCAGAGCTCGAAGATCACTAAACTAACATCAAACAGTAGCAGTTTGTAGAACAGACTAACTTTAATTCTCTCATAGAACTTATACTTAAACCTCTTTTTTGTCTACTGACTACTTTTCATTTTTGAATGTCAAAGCACCCTGATTCTTTTGGTAGATTGTCATGTTGGATGCCTTATTTTGCCTTTAATCATGAAACACTAAAATTCAGCTGAACCCATTCAGCACCCACAAGCTTCTATTGATTAGCAGGAACTTTTTGTAACAGTGCACAGTAGCTGTAGTATGCATCATGCAGTTGTATTTAATCCAGACTCATCCTGTCTCTTTGTCTGTCCTGCGTCATTGCTGTTGTTTTTGCATGTTCCAGTTAATGAACTTGCAGATCCATGCACACTTGATTATGACCCCGGAATGCCGTGCAAAGACTATCAGGCTAAATGGTTCTTTGACAATAAGAATGGGATCTGTACCCAGTTCTGGTATGGAGGTTGTGGAGGCAATGAGAATAGGTTCGACACTGAGGCCCTCTGCTTGAAAAACTGCATGAGGTCAGGTAAGTGGAGGCCCGCAGAGGGAGTGTATCTCTCCTTGGTGTAAGCAAAGTCCAGTACCATGACAGATGCAAACTCTGTCATGGTACAAGCCGTATAAATTACCCATGTAACTTTTGATATTTTGAAAAGTGCATCCGTAATATAATAGCATTAACACAGACAGTTAAAGCAGGAAAAGAAAAATAATTTGTTTAAAGTAATATAAGCATTGCACCTGAATTGAAGCTTCAGCAGTTTCAATGTACTGTACAGTAAGATTTGTCTGCACTTGCTTGAAGTTTGTGCTGGAGTCTGTTTTGTGCCAGTTTGTTTGTTGACACTAGCTATCTCCATTTCTAAGTCAATGACATAATTCATTAATTATTGCCTGGGTCCATTTTTGTTTTCTTAAATGTTCCGTTTTTCAACTCAGCATCTTTTAAAAACACAGTTCTTGGCGCTTTACAGTGTTGGTAGTATACCATGACCAGTGGGAAAGGACCAGCTCTATGCAGTGAGGCCAAGTTGATAGGTCACCAGCACTCACCGGAGCACTGCTCATTTGACTCCAAAAAGCCCTTGTTCCGTAGAATTACATTTGGCTCTTTTAAAATACCAGGTAAATACATTTTCAGCCCTCAGTTTCAAGAAGCAGATGGGGTATTGTCATCACCCAGGCGGCCGGGTGGGCTTGTGAACACGGTAACTACAGAAAGAAGGAATGCAGACTACCCAAATAAATACCATGGGTGTATCTATTAAATATCTCAGTAGAGTTTGAATTTCAGCGACTTTGACCTCAAGGGCAAGGTCAGAGGCCGACTTTTATAAAATCTTGTGAAGGCAATAATTTAAGAAGGTAGTTACAGAGCCTTGTCAAATTGATACCATGCATACACCTGCTAGAAATCACACAACAATGCAAATTTTGGCGACCTTGGTCAGGTCAAGGTCAGAGGTCAAGTTTTGCAAAAACATTGTGCAGGCTATAACTCAAAGGCAGTTGTCTGACATCTTTCTTTTGTTTTGGGTCACCTGGCTGATTATTTTGTTTAGTTTTTACCCCTCATCCTGTGGGCTGAAGGTGTGTTGTCGTCGCCCTGCTGGCTAGTCTCAAAGTTTGGTTGTTAAGGTGATGACTCTCGAATGGAAAGGCCTAGGGTCACAAAACTTACACCAAATGTGTATGAGGTCAGGATCTCTGTCACGTTGGAAAATGGCTGACCGTGGACTTGAGATAGATATCAAAGGTTAAATTATCTGATTTTCTTGTTATCGTAATTACCCATGAATGGAGAGGCCTAAGGTCACCAAGCACAACACCTAAAGAAACAGCTCAGAAACCCATCAGTGACATCATAGCTAATCTAAACCCTAATGTATGCAGTCTATGATCCTGACATAGAACAACTTTCAAATATTTTGCTAAAACCTTCAGAAAGCAATGCTGTTTAAATACGCTCTGTTTTTATACAGACTCCAACACAAACGTCACATCAGGACAAAGATGGGTGAATCTTGCAACTTAAACCCTTTATTTCCATTTGTTTTCATTCTGCACTAACACCATTTTTTTTAACAACAGATGACAGTAAAGCTTTAAGATGAAACTATATCAATATCTCCCCACAGAGCCAGAGCCAGAGCCTCAGCCACAAGACGAGAAGGTTGAACAGGTGGAGACCATCCCAACTCCTGGTAAGATCTGGCGTAAACCTCCCAAATGTCTTAAAAACGATTTATTCCTGTTTTCAAGGCAAAGAAGACTGTAATGTCTAATATATTTGTATATATATATGAGCGCTGGCCAGTTTGAAAGAAAAAAAGTACCTCTATTTGTTTAAAATAATCAAATCTACGTCTTCAAATGTGATTTGAATCATATGGACCTATAGACAGGGGTATCTGGATATCAAATCACTGCTGCTGCACATTATATCACTGTTGCATAATTTAATTTCCTAAAAATGTGCTCACGTTGCAAAACAAAAAGTCCTTTGTTTTCACACATGAACCCACCTCCTCACTACCCTTCACTAGTCTAAATAACTCTCAGAAGAAGGGGAAAAAAAAGCCCTGCATGGAAAAACGAGAAGGTTACAGTTTTGTCACAGGACTGAGCCAAGTCATAAGCATGGGGTAAATGAATGGAAAGCCTTGTTACTGGTTCATTGTTTTTCTGGCTGCAGTACTCATACAACGCAAGTTCAATTTGTCAGTATGCTGTCAGTGCTGGAAACGATTGGCACCAGTTACATATTGTACTAGAACATGGTTTTTTCAGTGTTTTAAGTGTTCTGCTGCCAGACGCCCCTCACAGAGTGAACGATTGTCCAAGGACCCCCTCATAATCCTAACACCAATGAAACATACATTGTGAAATGTTTTAACATGGATACAACGGGCCGAAATGTTTTACAAAGCTTTATAGTGATGAATAGGAGCTCACTTCAATTAGAAACAGGTTAACACCACTTTAGTACTTCTAAACAATCAAATATGTTCATTTTACTGGATTTGGATTTGATTTGACCTTTTAATAACTGATCTGAAAACTGTTCTGAAAATGAACAGAAGCAAGACTCGCAGAGTTGTAGTAAAAAGAGGCATCTAAGGTGTTGTCAGAACCGTATTATACAACACATTGCCGTAATTAACCCTGCTATTTCAGGAAATAATGCTTCAAGCTGATTACCTATTGAGTCAAGCTATGCAGTGACGTGAGTGAGTCAGAGGTTCAGTAGGCCCAAAGAGAGCCTGGAGAAATAAAGACATTGTTTCATTGTGTCCATATGCAGTTTTATTGATGCAGCATAGATTTTGGACTGTGTGACTCCCCCAGGGGAAGCTGGACCCCACTCTGAGAAAACCACAGGCATGATACGTCACGATAATAGAGCAAAAATCTGGCATTGTTGTTTAAGCCCTGTATCAATATGTGCTACTGAGCAGATATTGGTACGGTGCTTAAACACTATATTATAATATAATGCAATGTGCAAGGATTAATCACATGGTCATTTTAAATTACTGAATTCATTTTAAAATCTTGATATTGATATAGTAATAAAATGGTGAATTGGAGTTAAATAAATCAATTGATTAGTTATGGATTTAAACTATTATTTATGACACATTTTAGGAATGTAAATTATAATTCATAACAACAACAATAATCAGTAATAATTATAAATTATTATTATTGATAATTATACAGTAAATATAAAAACATATTAAAAATTAAATTTGTTAAAATAAATCAGTGGAACATTTAGGGTTTTTAGTCTAAATCCTAAAGACAAAGAAAATGTAGATTGTGATATAAACTTGTATTGTGATGATCATTATGGTTTTTGTTGTTTCGTAGTTGATCATGAAATCACTGGACACCTATTTTGATAACTGATAATCTGTTTGAGTCGTTCTAGTTGTTCTCTGGTGGCAGCTTTTATTTCCTGCCTTCTTTCCTCCTTCTCAACAGTAAAATGAATACCTTTGAGTTGTGACCAAACTACATTTGAGAATGCCATCTTGGCTTTTGAAAAACAATTTTGTTATTTTTATATTGTGTAGTTCAAACAATTAGTTGTTTAAATTAAAAAAAAATCAACCGATTAATCTCATGGTTTGCAGCTCTAAACTATCCAGTTACTGCATCTTATTGTTCAAATCTAACCTAGCATTGCATTGTACAGTCTTGCTAGACCTGTGTACTCTCTGATTTGTTCTCTTAGGCTTTCCCTGATTCTTATCTGTCTTCTCCCTCACAGCTGCCTCGACAGATGTGGACATCTGCCAGCTGCCCAAAGAGGAAGGCACCTGTGCCAAGTTTGTCCTCAAGTGGCACTATGATGCTCCAAGTAAAAGTTGCACCCGCTTCTGGTACGGAGGCTGTGGTGGGAACCAGAACCGCTTCGACACATATGATCAGTGTGTGAAAGCATGTGGAAAACCAGGTAATCATCATCAGCTTCTATCAGTTACATCAGTGCAGTTGGAACAGCAGCTTTTTGTTTTGCCTGGTTAATTGTCTCATGGACCACCAGTAAGTGCATTTCCAGGTACAGTGCATGAGTTTCTCTTGAGTAAGTAATTCTCTCACAAATGACCTGTAAGTATTTCCCCCTGTGGCTCATGGAAATGCAATTTTGTAAAAATATTGAAGTAATTTTATTTCTCAGAGCCACTTAAGACTCTGCAGCTCAATGTGAGCAGACCCCTGAAGCCGACTACGGTACTTGTTTTTCTTCTTATATAGAGAACAAGGTGTGTTACTTAATGTTAATGAGACATAGTTAGTTCTGTTTTAATTATACAAGCTTGTACAATTAATCTAAAATTGATATATGTAAATATGTCAATACAGTATATCGAAAAATTGAAATTAAAAAGGTTTCTGATCACAGAGTCATAGTTTTTTGGGTTTTTTTTTTTTTTGGTTTTTTTTGCAAAAACGTCCCATAAGGTACTTGGGCTCTCACTTAGGCAATGTTTTTCTACTGAAGCTTCACATTTTATAATTCTTTAAAAATGATGAAAGAAGATGAATTTCTTACTTCTGACACACTGATATCATCTAAGAACCATCTAATTTCTGGATCATATTTTTTTTCCCTAACAGCCATTTTATATCTAAGTAAAGTAACCCTAACCCTACTGCTTGCTCCAACCTCCATATAAAACCTGTTTGATAACTACCCAAACTATGACTGCAAAACAAAAGAGAAAACTCAAAGGGTCAGATCCACAAAAGGTTTAAGCTGATTTAGCGAGTGTTAAACGTGCACTAAAGTGACACAAATATAGCATGTTACTCACAAAGCACTTGCAAAGGCTGAAATTCACACAAACTGCACTGTGGAGCAGAGAGCATCAAGGTTTTTATTAACAAGCATGCAAATGGTTGCAAATGAGGGCATGTTTATACATTGTCACAAAATCTTCTTCTTTCCATGCACATAAGTCTCGGTACTGACAGTCTAATTCAGAAAACAGTGGTGTAAATTAAAACACCCATGCACATTATGTAAATGGCTGTCGTGTGAAATCTGCACACAAACTGACATCTCTGTCTGTCTGTCTCCACTTTGGGTTTGTGAGACTTGAATTATGTTGAATGTTTAACAACTTTAATCATGATCTCCTCAGACAGATGTGGAAGGATCAGGTTAATATGTGCATTATATTGGACTATATGGATGATCAGATTGCTTTGGAACTTTTCTCACACTTCACTTCATTAATCCGGATTCTAACAGTAGAACACGCAACGTAAATCATCAGAGGATCCTGATGATCAGCTGTGTAAAAGTGCACGCTATCACACAGATTCTCAATAATCCCACATACAGTCATGCCTGAATTACAGACAGAACTTGGAAATGAACTGCGGTGTAGAGAAAGAGCAAACTGTTCACCAGCAGCTGAATCACACGCAAGAGGAAAATGACAGGCCATAAATAATTAGTTATCACGTATTGAGGAAGTCGCAGCTCGGTACCTGCGACTCGTGAGCTGACAGGTGGACACGGATCCTGTCTTCATCACTCTTTCAGAGATGATAACTGCTTAACCCTCGTCTGGTGTTCGGGTCAAATTGACCCTTTGTCATGTATTTGTAAAGAGAAGCTCTGCTGTGTGGAAACAACAGGGAGTAGAATCAGTACTGGAGTAAAAGGAAGTAGAAGCACTCATTTTTCATTCACATTTGTTCATTTTTTTCACATTTGTTCATTTTTCCTTCACATTTGTTCATTTTTCCCTCACATTTGTACATTTTCTTGGTTATTTTTGTTCAACTTGTTGTTCTTTGTTCATTTCGTGGATAGTTTTGCTTCTTGTTGTGCAGTTTTGTTGATTGATGATTATTTTGTTTCATTTTTTGAATTATTTTGCTCATTTTCTTGGTTTTTTTGTTCAGCATGAAGATAATTTTCATCCTTTTTTTTCTTCAATGTTGTTCATTGTTTTCATTTTAAAGTATTTTGTTCATTTTAGTGGTGATTTTGTTCCTTTTTTTCCATACAACACATTTTCTCTTTACAAATATACGTATGACAAAGGGTCAATTTGACCCAAATACCACATGAGGGTTAAACAGGCTCTCACAGTGACAGGATCAAAACGTATGAGCTCCTCATTGCAGTAAATGTCCTGGAGATTCTTCTCTCTTTGCTGACGTTATCCCACAGATTTTGACCGATCAAATCCAGTGCGTCACTGATCCCACCGATTTAGCTGTGAAATATGCATCAAACTCTCCCACACCCTGTCTCGTTTATAAGCTGTTGGAATGGCTATAAATACGTGGTCACTGTCTTAATGATCCGAGGTGTGTTTTTACTACAGAATCAGCAGAATTTTTTGCGATTTCTTTTTAACCAGTCTGGGTGCTGATTTACGGATAAATACTGGACTCTGACATAGGACGAGCAAATAGCACTCAGCTTCAGCACTTAGTGAGCAGTTTTGTGCATGCATGTCATTAGTGCTAAATCTTTAGTGAATAGGTCGCAAAAAAGGAGCAGACTAAGCAGTGCAGGTGCCAACGCAGTTAACCGGTGCAGTGCAAGCTTTGTGGATCTGGCGCAAAGTCTCATATCACAAGCAAATTCTGCAGTCCAGGCTGAAAGTCCCGGTATGATAAATTCATACAATAGCATGTCCTTGTACTTGTCATAACATAGACCACATTTTACATCAATTAATTGTTTTGGGGTGTGGTGTAAGTAGCTTGAATGTCCCCAACCCCCAGTCGGTCGAGGCAGATGGCCGCCTACCTTGAGCCGCTGGTTCTGCTGGAGGTTTTTCTTTTCCCTTCTTCTTCTTTTCCTTTCGGCTGTTCCCTTCAGGGGTCGCCACAGTGAATCATCTGCCTCCATCTCACCTTATCCTCTGCATCTTCTTCTTTCACACCAACTACCTTCATGTCCTCCTTCACCACATCCATAAATCTCCTCTTTGGTCTTCTGCCTGTCTGTGTTTGTGTTTCTTGTTGTCCTATCTCTACTCTTTTCTTTTGTCTCTCCTCTGTCCACTAACCCCGACCGGTCGAGGCAGGTGGCTGCCTACCCTGAGCTGCTGGTTCTGCTGTGTTATTTGTTGAATGTACAGTCATTTACAGTGACTCACCAAGAGGCTAACCATGCTGTTTCTTTTCCATTTGTCCCCAGTACCCATCAACCAGGGAGTCATCGCCACAATAAGAACATAGGACAAGAGGAGCAAACCTGGCCCACTGTTACCTCTGTTTAGGGGATTCTGAGGAGAACCATCCCAAACTGTCCATACTGTACAGAATGCAATACCAAAGCAATGGTGGCTGCACTGGATTCCACACAAATGAACTTTATCTCCCAAGATTCTTGAAGTAGTCTTTTTTGAAACAATGAGAAGGGAAGGCAACACAATTTGCTGCATGATTTATTTTAACCTACTGGTGCTACATAGTTTGTTTTTAAAGATGGAGTTGTTAAGTTTAATGCATTCAGTTTTATGGTACAATGACATTTGAGTTTTCATATTTTTAAATGCAGTTTTATAATGCAAGAAAACATATATGAATATCTTGGACAGAGATTAGCAATAAACCAGTACATGCTGAACTGGTGCTATTAAGGTTGTTTTTTTAATCCATATTCCACGTTCACTTTGTTGCAACTTTGGCTTTTATGAACTTTGTTTTCACACTCACCTTGTCCCTGTGGAATCTGTTCTTCACTAAAAGACAGAGAAATAACCCTAAGAATAAAACAGAACAAAATAAGTGCACTCCTGGATCCGCTGCCTCAAACACACAAGTTCCAGCTTTTTTTGATTTGAAATAAATGGAATGTATTTGTCAAGCTGTTTTTACTTGTGTTTCATTTGGTTTTTACTGAAATTTGTATTTCATCTGGGATTAGAGGGGGAAATAAAAATCAACAAGACTTTCTAATAAACATGAGCAACTCATTCTTTTCTTTCTTGTTCTGAATTATGTCTCATGCAGAAGGAACAGTTGATTCAGAAAAAAGACAACTGATCATAACCTGAAAAGGACTGCCTTAAGTTAGAAGCTGTTCTTATTTTTTTTGTAAATCATTCATTAAGTTTAGGGTATTTATAATGATTATTATAAATGGATGTTGCATGACTTTGTTAGAGTGATGCATTATATACCTCTGGTAAAAACATTCTGATCTTTTTGATGTTAATTAAATTCCTAATAACTAACCTATGTCAATATTGAAGCAAATATACAGCACACACAAAAATAGACTAAAAAGCCCTTTTGCAGATAAATTATCTTGTTTTCCATTAGAAATGTAATCCCATTTGAAGAAATATAGCCAGCATTGTCTTGCTGCTATGGCGATAAACTGTACTGGTAACAAACTGGAACGATAGGTTCAATCACATTCCAACAAAAGTACATGCTTGAAATAAGTACAACTTGCTTAACTTGTGGCTTTTACAACCCAACACTGGGTCACTGTGTGATGTGATGATTTGCAAAACGCTGGATCCTCATATCCCCACACGGTTGCGACATGGTGGCGCAGTAGTTTGCACTCATGCCTCACAGCAACAAGGTCCTGGTTCAAACAAACACCGGCTGGCAGGGCCTTTCTGAGTGGACTTTGCTTGTTTGTGTGGGTTTTCTCCGTGTACTCCGGATTCCTCCCACAACCAAAAACATGCACCAGGGGTTGGGTTAACTGGTCACTCTAAATTGCTCATAGGTATGAATGTGAGTGTGAATGGTCGTCTGTCTGTGTGTCAGCCCTGCAATGAACTGGCGACTCATCCAGGGTGTACCCCGCCTTCGCCCTAACTCAGCTGGATGGTCTCCAGTGCCCTCCCCGACCTTTGTGAGGATAAATAGTAGAAAATCCTCATATTTAACATTTCAAAAACATTGGTTCATAGTCTTATTTGTCACACTGTTGCATCCCCTTCTTTTTTAACAGCACTAATTTATAAACTGAGGAGTGTAATTTGTAAAATATAAGTCTCCATCATGTATATTATGTTTCATGATGTGCCAAAAAAATTTCAACTGGTGACGAATGGGAACTGCTGGCAGACCAGTTTAGCACCATGACTCTTTCAGTATGGAGCTGTGCTGTTGGAATATGTGCAGCATATGGTTTGATATTGTCTTAAGATAAAAATGGCCAACCCTGAAAATGATGTTGTCTACTTGGCAGCATATATTCCGTCAAAGACCTGTATTTGACAAGCATTAATGTTGCCTTTACAAATGTATATGTCACCTACTATGTATTGTGCACTAATGCATACCTATACCATAACACATGATGGCTTTTAACTGAGTGCTTAAAGAAACTGGAGGCTATTAGCTAGACATATAATGTGGGATTATAGTATTCTGCAAATTGTCATATTGTTTCTATTTACAGTTTACACAGTGACCCAATTTTTTGTAAATGGGATTGTAGTTTTAGAGCCCATTGTGGTCGGTTGGTATCAATTTTATGTTCTGGTTTGATGAAATCATTCCAAGCTCAACCTATTTAAATACAACAGATAGATTCATGAATATTTGGAATTGTGCAAGTTGGGGTATTTTTGCTGGGTATCGGGGTAAAAACATCAAAAGCTACAGAATGTTTACAACATTGCAAAAAATGACTTCCTATGTATACAGTGCAGGTAAGTAATGGAGGACCGAGCTGAAACAAATACAAGAGAGTTATAACTGTAAAGTCAAGAAGGAAGAATGAAGATTGGACTCATTTTGTTCATTTGGATTTAATGAAATGCATGGACAGCGGGAAATAATGGTATGGTAATGAAAACAAAAAATGAATGCAAATGAATACAAAATTATCAAAATAGGGAGCAATGACTCAAAACAAACAAAATGAGCAACAAGCACAAAATCAGACATGGCAGGAACTTGCAAATGAAAAAGGCTTCCTGAACAGGAATCACACTCAGGTCTTTGTTACTCTATATTTTAAGAAGTTACCCAAAATGTTGGAAAATGCTGTATCTTGAAGTATTAAAAAATGTGATTCAAAAGGTGAGCCTGAATCCATATCCTGACCTAGATCATCGCCAAAGTTTCAATGTGTTCATCCATTAAAACTGTTGCCCAAAACATCACCGAACACTTAAACTCAAAGAAAAAATTGAGTTACAATTTTCTGTTATAAAAAGAATGGATTATATGGCAGCAGTATGATGATTACATTGTTATTGAACTTCATGACACTGCGTCTGACACCTACATAAGCTGCTGGAAAAACACACTTATTTAAACACTATTGTTTTGTTTTCACAGTGGATTAGAAGCTTTAGCCTGTTGAAAAGACAGGCGACCCTTAAGATCAGACCAAGATTAGATTACTTCCCAACTGATGCATGAGAAGTCTGCAATTTATGACCATAAAGGAGAAGCTGAAAGATTTGGCCCCAGCGTCCAGTGTCCAGATGTGGTTTCCCCTGCGTGTTTGAAACAGAATCATTGCTTTGATAAGGCCACTGATTTCCTCACATGCTCACCATCTCACACTACAGGCACACGAACTCAAAACGCTACTCAGTCTGACATCTGCAATCAATCAGAATGTGATGAAAGCAAAAGACTTGACTCGGCTACAACTTGGGCTTTTAGATTCTCTGGGACTGTGTTATATGAAAAGCTAAATTTAACATCCTGAAGCCAAAAGTATGGGTACACCCACACCACAGTGAAAATGACAAGAGGGTGACAACAGGGAAATCCCTGTGACCATGTCCTGACTGAATATAAGACGGTGTCTTTTTATTCAGTATAGAAATAAACGGCACAGATTTTGTCATCCAACATGTGCTTATGTCGGTTTTCCTGCATCACCGCTAAATTTTTCCCACGTTTTAAAGGTCCCATAGTGACATTCAATTTTACATCTGTACTGCTAATATGTGTCTATTAAAGACTTTTGTAAGACAGTGGACAAAAAAGTTCAATTCAATTCAGTTGTATTATATATAGCGCCAATCATAATCCAAGATCATCTCTAGGTGCTTCACAATCCAAGGGCATAACTTCAGATTTGATTTTTCCTTGGATTTCCAAGGGTCTCTGTAAGTCTGTCACGATGTGGTCTCCCATCCATCGGCTTTTCATCAGAAACCATCTTGAATGGTCGAATTGCTAATCATTGCTGAAGTGACCTGGGATCACATTCGGACACAAGGCGACTGTAAACACACAATAATGCACCTTTCATGGTCAATTTTATGAAAAGGAACAAAACAAGAGTATTAGCTGTTGGCTCATTGGTTGGTTTTAAATTTAAATCTCAATTTCTAGAGATTCATGAGGGTGGCACTGATGCATTTTAGGTTAATACAATTTGGCTCTCACTTTTGCCAAGGAAATTCAAAATGTTTTTTTTTTTTTTTTTTCCCCTGTTCATGGTGTTGTGACAATTTCTCAGGGCTGACAGAACACATTTTCAAAGCATTTTATTTTACACCGTATACAGGGTGTTTCAAAAAAAGATGGACCCAATTTCAATCCGGTATATTTCTTTACAGCAACATGGGACAAAAACACAAACGTTACAAATGGTTTAGTGAGTTCTCAAGGCTTATTAGCCATTTAATAAATGCTCTATATGTCCTTCACCTTCTGCACAAACAACATGGAGACAATAGTTGAACTGTTCCCAAACGCCCCTCAGAGTGTCGTCGTCCACTCCAGTCACCGCTGCCATGATTCTGTTTTTGATTCATCCAGATTAGTTATTCATGGTGGAACTAAAACACAGTCTTTCACGTTTCCCCACAAGAAAAAGTTTGGGGATCTTGAAGGCCGAGAGTGTAGCGCTAAGTCATTGGGTCCTATGCGACCAATTGGGAGCGGCACTTGTAAAATTCTATGCCCTACCCTTTCATGTGGGAGGCGTTTCATTCACGGGTGGTTCGTGGTTGCAAAAATATGGTGATTTCAAATTGGGTCCCTCTTTTTCAAACACCCTGTAGTTTATAAAACCTCACAACACATTAAAGATGTATTTTCGCAGTATGGGGCCTTTAGAGTATGTCAGCATCATGAGCTTTTCAGTTTTTAAAACAACAGGACACAACCATGGCTTAAAAGTGACGCCGGTGAAGTATTTACCAGTGTGAATCTGCTGATGGTCACTGGATGCCTGCTCCAAAAGAGTCTGGCAATTACACAGTGTTTATATACTGTACTGAAGATGATAAACAGAGATGTTCCTGAAATGATACCCTGTCTCATGTCAGTGGCAACTGTTTGGGCCGCAGTGCAATCTAGGAAAGCTTTCGTACTTTCAAATTTGGTCAGGATTAAGATGATGAAGGTACCTTAAAGCAGTAAAACAGCAAAACTGTGCCCAGGTGTCTACTGTCTGGTAAAACCCATAAGGGTTAAGCCTTTAATCCATATTCAATTGTCATATTTCAGCAAAGGGGAAAATCTTTAAATCTATGACAAAAATGTTCATGATTGATGCAAGTGGTACTTTTGGCAGCATGTGTAAAAGATTCAAACAGTTGTTTAGTGTGTGTCAATATGTGTAAAAGTCTGTAAGTAAATAAAGACCCATTTTATATTCAGAAGTACAGCAGCGCACCGTGTTTTCCAGTGTGTCCAGCTGGATTTGCTCAGTGACACTCGTCAGCCTTTATTCTGTCTGAACTCATCACCGCTCAGTCAGCGCTGCTGTTACCCTGAACGGTGGTGTCACACACTGTTGACTGTTGATACTTTTAGAGAACATTCCTGAGTGAACATAAAAGGTTATACTCCCTAAATGCTTCTCAAATGGTGTCATCTTGCTACCCACATGTTCCAAAAGTCAACAAGTTGAAGCCTTCTAATATTATATGCAAATGTACTATTCTTACAATAAAATACACATTTAATAGAGTAGAACTGTACAAATTCACACATTTTTATCATTGTCTGCAAACAACAGGTTTGGTCTCTGTGGTTTATTTTCACCTCTGTGAACACTGTACATTACTTTTTATGTAACTCATCCATTTAACTCCCAACATAATTAAGGGTAGAGGCATTTCGACTGAAAGGTGTGTCTGAGCCCGTTTCATGTAACCCACCTCAGCCCCCTTGTAGCAGGAAGTGGAGTCATTACGGTGACACCCAGAGACTCCTTGTTTGAGCTTCCAACGAGCTCTTCGGAAACTATGGGTGACATCACAAAGGGTTTGTCCATCGTCGACATACAGTCTGTCACTACAACGTCAACTTACTTTCACATTGGCCTCATTGCACAGCGTTTCTGTGTTTGAGCCAAAAAACTTTGGGAAATACTACATTAGACATAGTGCAGTCTACTATTTTACATCTGTTGAATGTGACAGTGAAGCAGGAGGGAAAAAAGAGTTAAATGATTCCAAAAAAAACAAAAAGCACTGACTCCAGCAACTGTCAGACTTTCCACAAGGAGCAGAAAGTGACTAAGGGCAGTGAGCTGTGGTCAGCTGCAGAAGCATTCAGCACACGCCAAAGCAAACCACCCTCTCTCGACCAACATGCACCCATCCAGCAGGGATGAAATTCAGACAAATAACCTCAGCGCTGCTAAACGCTGCTAAACATTCTTTTAGTTTCCGTGAGGCGGCGATGGGCCATGACGTCCATGTGAAACAGCAGCAAAGCTTCCCTCAACGTTAACGTTCCTTCAGATCTGATCTGAGCCCTGGTGTCCTCCCGTTAGCTGTGCAGAAGATTCACTTCAAAAATAAAAACTTAAAAGTCATCTAAAGGTTTTAGTAAAATGGTATGGGTTTAGTGGATCTAAACAGTTTGATCTAATGCCGATATTTTTAAGTTTTAGCTGTTTCAAATTTATAGTTATTTTTTTAAATTTGTAGATTTGTTCATTTTGTGGAACCTTAATTTAGTTTTGTTCTGTTTAAATAATCTTACACTACGATTTGTGCTACACACATACAATTAAATTGAATAGTTTTATATTAGAAATATTTGTTCATCTGGTTGATTATCTTGTTCAGGTTTTAGAATATTTTTGTTCATTTTTAGTCATTTTTAGTTCATCTTGTGGATTATTTTGTTGTTTTGTTAATTCTATTACTATTCAGATTCATTGATTCATTGGTTCAGATTGATGCATGTTTTATTTGTTCAGACTGATGATTTTTTTTTTAATTTTCATGGTTACTTAGTTAATTTGTATTTATTGTGTATTTAATTGATTTTATTGTTTCAATCTGTCTTCAGACTTAGAATCTGAAGACAGATTTAAAAAATGTCAACCTAGTGATGGTTCCACTAAAAGACATCCACAAAAGTAATAGCACATGTCACTGTGTCCACGTCTCTATGGAGATACTGCACTGCCCAGCAACTGGGCAAAGACATGGTCAAAGGTGTCAGCAACTACAGCTGCAAACTGCAGTCGATGAAGTACATTATTATCAGGGTCAAAAATAGGCACCAGAAAAGCACATATGATAAAGAAAATGTGCAAAATTATAAATAAGTGCACAAAATAATCAAGAAAATGAACAATGGAGAAGCAAAATAAACCAAAATGAACCCAAATTATACACACACACACACATACTACCAGTCAAAAGTTTGCAGCCACCCCAGATAATTTTAATGTACATGTCAAACTGGCGTTGACACGGTGATGCAGTGGGAAGCTCTTGTGTCTCTCAGCTAGAAGGCCCTGCGTTCAATCCCAATATATATACATACACATACAGAATATATCTGTGAATAGATATTATTAAGATTGACAGTAGGAGTGTCATACTGAAACTTAATTTTTTCCTTCTCCTACTGAACAAGATCTCCTGAGCTCCATCATAAAGCCAGTGCTTTCACCAAACCACTGGCTGTGTTTCCACAGATTGGAGATTCATGGGGAACTGAAGAAGTGCCAGCATAATCACTGCCAAAGCAAAGACTTGTGCTGAACTTTGTGCCATAAACTTCAGTCGTTCAGAGACATCATTGAAATTGGTTGGTTTTTCCAAACAAGCCTAGAGAAGATTTAAAACCAAAGAGCACTAGTTTCATTGGCATCAGCTTTTTTTGAAGATGAGTGAAACAATAATTGGGGCTCATGCTGTTTTTTGATGTTAGGAAAACCAAGCTTGAAGTGAACCCTAGTGAATGATGGGTAGTTGTGGTTTGTTCGACTACTTTCCAATTAATGAACTTGGCTAGGTTAAATCCAGAGCGTGGGAGTTATGCTGCTCTCCAGTGGCTTTGTATGACATGCAGCCAAAAGAACAAGGGGAGTGGAAAGATTGAGAAAGATTTTTACTGCTACAGCAGCTCTCATGCAGCCCATTGATGACTCACACCGCTGGCTTTGCATCTTTCCATAAGAGCCATAAAAGTCAGGGGCCTGTAATGACTTTCACATTGAGCAGTAGAGCTGTTAATGCACTCCCACTATCTGCAGCTCCTGAGTCACAGCAAAAACCACAAGCAGACTCATCTCTTCCCTTTCCTACTGTCTACTTTTCCTGCTTTGGCTCATTCTGTGGCTTCCCTGACATGCCTGTCGGCCAGTGCCCATTCATGGTCAGGCTCAGTGCTGAGCACAGTCTGTAAATCTCCCTGAACTGGTGAAAACTGCACCATGTTGAGTAAAATGTCTTACATAAAAAACATGGAGATCTGAGAAGACTGGAGAACATAAAGTTACTTAACTCCTCTTTTTATACTTAACAATGTTGTGTCAATAGGAGTAACAGGTTGGATGCTTTCAAGACACATATGTATTGGGAGAAATTTATTTCTAATGTCATTAGATGGTGTTTAATATTTTTATAGATGTATGATATCTGGCACTGAGAAAATTCGACAACTTACTATTCAAAGTCCAAATATGTATGACTTAAGGGGATTAAGGAGGATCCAAACTGAAAGATAATATTCATGATTATAATCATGGTTTTGACATTAGTCTGAAATCCAACAAAAAGAACTACCGGTATGTTTCCATTACCTTGGAACAGTGGCTCATATATTTTTTCACCTCATGACCTGAAATACACAGTTCTACCTGGGATCCAGATGGAGAGAAATTCATTAATTCACATTCAGCTGCAGAAACTCTTCAGCAGCTCTGAGCAGATTGTAGAGATACTATGTTGTTGACAATAAGTTTGTGATTTCCAGTTTGTAATCTGTATAATTGCACCAGTTTTACAACAAGCTGCTACTTTCTTGATTTGTAATATTATCATTTATATTCAGAAACATATGTAGCAGAATTTACAAGGGTTCAAAAAATGTACAATGCTGCAGAAAAGTGTTTGCCTCCTTCCTAATTTCTTACTTTTTTGTATATTTATCACACTTAAATGTTTCAGATTATCAAACACATTTAAATAATAAATTTAAGAAAACTCAAGTAAACACAAAATGCAGTTTTTAAATGAAGGTTTTTGTTTTTAAGGGGAAAAATCTCAAAACCTTCATGGCCCTATGTGAAAAAGTGTTTGCCCTTTAAACCTAATAACCGGTTGGCCCACCCTTAGCAGCAACAACTGCACTCAAGCATTTGTGATAACAGTTAATGAGTCTTTTACAGATGCTGTGGAGGAATTTTGTACCACTCATCTTTGCAGATCTGTTGTAATTCAGCCACATTGCAGGGTTTTGGAGCATGACCTCACCTTTTTAAGGTCATGTCACAGCATCTCAATGGGATTCAGTCAGGACTCCTTTAGTTTTCTTAATCCATTCAGAGGTGGACTTTCTGGTGTGTTTTGGATCATTGTCCTGCTGCAGAACTCAAGTGTGCTTCAGCATGAGGTCACCGACAGATGAACAGACATTCTCCTTCAGTATTTTTTGGTAGAAGCAGAATTCATGGTTCCATTTACCACAGCAAGTCTTCCAGGTCCTGAAGCGGTAAAACAGCCCCAGACCATCACATACCACCACCATATTTTATTGTTGGTATGATGTTTCATTTCTGAAATGCTGTTTTACACCAGATGTAACGGGACACACAAATTCCAAAAAGTGCAACTTTTGTCTTGTCAGCCCACAGAGTACTCTCCTAGAAGTTTTGAGAATCATCAAATTGACATGAGCCTTTATGTTCTTTTTGGTCAGCAGTGCTTTTCATTTTGAACTCTGCCGTGCCGTACATTTTCACCTCTCTTTCTTATGGCCGAGGCCTGCAGTTTTTCCACATAGGGCCATGTAGGTTTGGATTTCCTTTTTCCCTTAAAAATTAAAAAAACTTTATTAAAAAACTGCGTTTTGTGTTCACTTATGTTATCTTAAATGTGTTATTTAAATTTGTTTGATGATCTGAAACATCAAAGTGACACATATACAAAAAAGTAAGAAATCAGGAAGAGGGCAGGAAGGGGGAAGTTAGAGATAAATGCTGGTTGTCTGCATGAGTTTATTTAGAACTGAAGAAGCTTCCTGAATAGGTAGCAAAACGTCTTCAAACCAAACTAGCAGTCCAGTCGACAGAAGGAAAACCACACACCTTGGATACTATGACCTGGATGACTGAGAATCTTTACAGACATATGGTCTCTGTTTATAGAAATCAGTGACAAATCACTTAATGGTGTTTATTGTACAACAGCCACATCAAACAAAATAAAACAACGCACTTTCATTTCAAAAGTCAGTTGGACCTATCGAAAGAGTCCCCCAGCAAACTGGCGTGGCGTTCTCAGCACCTTGTTGATGTGGTTCACCAACATCCTCTCATCTTTTGATGTGATGTTAAGGAATCTTTCATGCAGCATTCTGATGACAAACTCCTTCTGATTTCGGGGAAGTTCCCATTTTCCCCTGGAACTGTCCAGTTGGTATTCAGACACCACACCTGATACTGTTCCTCCATGATCAGGGCTCTAAACAGTAGACAGCCAAATCAGTCCACACGATCCTGGCTCATTTGGCTGAGCACCAGGGAAATGGGGGGATGCTGACAGGGGTGTGGATGGGACAGGTAGGGGTCTCTGTGGCATGCAGGGGGCATTGTGTCTGGCTAGAGCCGCCCTGAGTTGGACACTGACCTCTTGCAGTTTTCTCTGCCATTCCTCTTTCTCCTTCAGCCTGTCCTCCCTCTCTTTCTGGCAGTCTTCTCGCAGTTGATCATTCCTCGCCCTCAAGGCTGCCACCTCAGCCTTCAACGCAGCCAACTGTCTCTCAGTTTGCGACGAGTGCCGTCTCTCCTCTCCAAGCTGTGCTGCACGCTGTTTGGCTGTAGCAAGTTCCACGTTTCGCTCAGCCAATAGCTGCGAACAGTCACACCGCCTTTGGTTGTCGGTCACCGGCAGCAACACTTTTTGGACAGTAGCCTGTAAAAAGACATGAGTCCATAAATCCTCAACACCAGCAGAAATCGAGTTTGAGTTTAGGCTATTTGCACAACTTATAGATAGGATACAGAAAGTGCACACAAAGCAACCCCCTTATTATAAATAAATAGCCTAGTTTTTGAACCTTACCACTTTCTTGGTTACCAAATGTCTGCCTGGTTTTGCTGTGGGACAAGGTGAGGCTGCAGCATGTTTTCCAGCTGTATGCTTATTCTTTAAAGAGAAATAAACAAATTAGGGCTGTGTACATTGCTGTTCGCTGCTGCGGTCAACATCAGTTTGAACTGCTTGCATAATAATGCATAGTACAGTAGCCTTCACAGTGTGTTGCTTCACATACGTTATCTCAATAAAGTAAATCTGCTTACTGCTTTTCCCAATGCAACAACATGCCTAGCCGGAGGTGCGTTTTCCTGCGCTTCAAGAACAAGCCGATGGGTCATTGGAGCAGTTCTGCAACCAGAATATTAAAATGATCACCTTTAAGAAGGCTATA